>VXAV01006351.1:1928-17059 GCA_013399715.1 Alectura lathami | reverse complement strand
AGAATGCAAAAATAGCCCTCCCAAAAAAAAAAAAAAAAAAAAAAAAAAACAACTACAAATATTAGAAATCTTTAAAGTGTATCTGACTGGTTTGCATGCAACATCACTCAGACCATGATTACTGCTGACATGACACGAGTTGTACAGAGGGCTCTTTCAGGAAAGGGTTGTATAAGCTGAATAAAGACAGTTGGTCTTTATTCTAGGGAAAATGCTGTGCATCAAGCCTCTTAGATTTACAATGCACAACAATTACTCCAGATAACTACTGAAAATTTACTGCTGCTACTGAAAATAATTATTGTTTTATTGAGAAAGAAAGGTAAGGCCAAGTGAGAGGGTAATGAAGATTTATTTTCATTAATCAGGATTCAGAGGGTAAACCATAGGTTTCACTAAAATGCTTGTTATTAAAAGAATTTTTGAATCAAACAATTCATTGTGTATTTACCCAGTGTTGTAAAGGTGCCTGCTAGGTCAGTTCAGGCTGGAAAAGAGGTGCTTTTAAATCTGCTAATTAGTCTAGGCTGTCAAAAAAGCTTTGCAACCTAATCTAACATCCCTGGAAATAAAAGGGTACAATCCTGAGCCCACTGAAGGGGACAGCAAAACCATTAGCCCTGCTAGGCCTGGATTTGCATCTGTTTTTAAACACTGTGGTAAGCAAGTATTTTAGTTGGATGCAGAGTACTCCAAAGAAGCGTCAGGAGAGAGCAGAGCTCCATGATGTGGAGACAGCCCCAGCCCCCAGGCAAGGCAAAAGTGAACCACGTTACAAAATGGTTAGTCTTTTAAGCATGGATGTAAAGGATGTAGACTTGGGGCTAATTTGGCAGCATCCTTGGAGGGTAAAAACCCCTGTGGGAGCTTTGAATCTGAAAGAGGACTTGATGTAATTTATAGGTAAAAGGACATAGAAAAGTCCTAATGACTCAAAATGACCTTTTGGATGGGCAATACCACTGAACAACTAACCAAAGAAAATTCTCATGGTTATATTAAATGCTACAGTGGAACTGACAGAAACCTTTCCACATATACCAAACTAAACTTCACCACAAACGGGTAGATGCTTGGCGTCTGCTTGGTGAAATGTCTGTTTAAATACGAGGTGATTCGGTGGGTGAGAGAATAGGAAACAAGCCACTGCTGTCAATTCACTTCTGACAGAAGTGAAGAGGAAAACAAAGGAAGAGACACTGTTCAGAAGTACTCTAAGAAGTCTCCTTCTGCACAGACAGCTTGCAAAATGCTAGAGTCTGATTTTTGACGGCATATTTTGTCACATTCTACTCAGAAAACCATGAGAGCATTGGTGTTCGTTACAAAATGGAGGAAAGACTGATAGAGTCAATATTTTAACATGGTAAATTGGTTTAAAGTCAGCGCTCCAAACAGACACAAATCTCAACCAACTCTAAATTCTCAAAAATTAGCATGTATATAGCTTAAACAAACTATTCACTGTCAGGGATTAATTGGGATGAATTGCCTTCAGCAAATGCTAGTCTGACTCCTCTGACTGGAGAAATACTCTGTAATAAATCCCTGTATTTTAAACCAATTATCTTCAGGGTTATACTGGCACAACCTGGTGGGGAAGGAAACCAGCAGACACTGCCAGCATTGCCATCAGGACAAGCATCAGCAGAATTGTAGACTACTGAGTGTATCCTCAATAGGAAACAGCTTCTGATGCTGTAACAACTCAAGGCCATTCTCAAGGCAAGATTTCCTCAGAACTATTAGTCAGTTTTATCAAGAGGGGAAATGAGATATTGACTGGCCAGTCAAGGTCATGCAGGAGGGCCAACATGCTCCTGGAAAAGGAGTGAGCTTCCTGACCACCGCTTCACTGTGCTGCTTCTCCTTTTTAAAACAAAGCTTAAGAAACAAAACCCACAGGATATGCAAATCTTAAAACTATAATCAAATCAGCAGTGGCATTTAAAACAAACAAATAAAACCCACAGAATTTCTTGTCATACTTTCTCCCATGTCTCTTAATTATTCATACCCAACATCAGAGAATAGGGAGAGCTAAACATTCAAAAATTGAAAAGGTCAAGGGAGAGTAGCTTTCAGGAAAATTAAAGGGATTTCTTGCTCTCTTTCAGCTGGAAGTACAGACGCTGGGACCCCATCCAGCAGGAAGGACATCTGGACTAAAGAGAACAGGCATATGGATTGATCTATGCCAGGGTGGTCACTGCCAATGATGAAAAACAGCTAAAGAGAAGGCAGATGAGAATGAACTGGTACGCCACTTGTCCATGAAGACATATCCCAGGATATTCGAGTTTCGTTGCTACTGTCCCTCTACCACCCTACACAGCAAGTATGGGAACTCAAGTACTGTTTTTGCAGATTGGCATGGATGGCAGACTTGCTTATGGTCCTGAGGGTCTTGATACCTTTGGCACCAGTGATCTCAGAAAACATTAGGCAAGCAAAGGTGGTGCATCAAGTATAGTGGGCTTTAACTTGACTGCTCTTCCAGAAGTCAACCAAATTAAACAGAAGCAAAATTATGACGGTATTCCTAACAGTTCAACTTTTAATACTTTTCCTTTTGCCCTTTTTTCTTCTCCTTTTCTAAAAGGAATATTTCTTAGGAAAAAAATAGAAGCCCTTTGTTCGACGCTTAACAACCTGCTACCCACTTTGCTGATACATACCACCTCCTGCACACTCTTGAGAGTCTGTTTCACAACACAAACGAGTGTTGCCTGTGCTGACAATCCCAGCACTCATAAAAACATCAGTCATGGTTTAAAAAATCATCAGATTTTTAATACCATATATTAATGAATTTCTGTTTATCATTTGGATATGGGTTTATTTCAGCTGTTAAGATGCTGAGAAGTCATACCTTCATCTTAATTGCCTTAAATAGAGGATGACCTACCTTTTGATATCAAGTTTGCACAGACTAGGAAAGGAGTCATAAGACCCAATAAAAGTCACAGCAGAGGGCTGTGGTGGTTGCTCAGTCACTCCTACCAGCCAGGCAGCTTCTGCTATTTCCAGGCCTAACTTACAACATTTTTGAGGCTAAAACACTCCTTTTGCCTAAGGACTTACCCATCTACCTTGACATTAAGATAATGAAAAAAAGTCACATGTAGTGCATCAATTACTTATGCATTCCCTATTAAGATTTCAAGGTTTGTATGCATAAATAAACCACATTAATGAGAAACTTGTAACTGTTCCCCCACCCTGCCATCAATGTTTTCCTTTGACACCAGTCCTACATAGAGAACTTCACATATGGATCTTTGTCTGCCATAAAACATTTGATGTGATGTTTCAGCAAATAGAACAGGCCTCTCCTCACATCTGGTTTTATCAAATGAAAAATCAGCCACAGAAGTTTGGCTTGACAGAGGTGTCTGTACAGTGTTCAAACTTTTGCAGGGAAAATTCCTCTTTTATTTTTTTATTAAATGATATCATGGTTGAAAGTAAAGATGCATGAGATTTAAACATACAGTGACATGGATCAAGGCAATTAAATCTCAGTTACAGCGCAGGATAAGTTCTTATCAGTTTTTCTTCCCCCCCAGGACAATGGAACAGTAAAAGCATTTTCTGTAAACCCTGCCAGTGTGTCCGCTCTTCACCACTTTTTGGTGGTGAACCCAAAATAAAGCCCAGGACTCAATCTAATTATATGAGAATTCATGATGGGAAGCAGACACAAAACAGTGGCAGTAGGATACTGGCACCTCTGTGGTAATTATGCACTTTTATCTGATATCCAACATCTTTCATACATACACAACGCACCACTATTTGATTCACAAAGACCTAATAAAAGCATAATCTATCAGCAAAGTAAAAAGCCAAGTGAGTCACACAGATGAAGGCATTTATGTTACTACTTTCTCTCTGCACTAAATGTATGCCTGCCTGTTTCTTATTTTATCCTTCAGTCTTTTTCTTCTCCCCTGTGCTCACTTTTTTCTTCTAAACATCTCCTTTTTTTTTTTTTTTTCCAATTTTACATCTTGTACCCGCAACTATCTGTGCTCAATGCCTTCATACAGATCAGCATCTAACACTCTCACTGCGCTCTAACTCAAGCTGGTAGAATTTTTTGGGCTCAGTGTCTACTTAGTAATTCTCATGAAAACCAACTTTCAAACCAGGTCTTGTGCTTTGTCCCCCACAAACCTGAACAGAATTTTACCTCTCTTTTCTAGGCTGTACACACATTACGCTTTGGCCTGTTCCCGCACAGTCTTTTGAAGTGCAGCAATACACAGTTACCATTCGCTCAGCATGAGCTTCCAATCCTCTTTTTACCTCCATTTTGTTAAGCCCTAGACACCCTGTGCCCTCACCCAGCCCTTAGAAAGTTCCTCCCTTAGGTTATCAGCTGCTGTTTCTTCCCATTTTCTTTCTCCCAGCAGCTTAATATCTCTAGCTCTTTCTGCTTCCCTTTAGCTTCTTGGGCTATCCTACCTGTGCAGCTGTCAGAAAGACTCTTCTCCTTCTTATTTCCATCTATTTACATCCTCCAACACCTGAGAAGACCCTTTTTCCAGCAGGTCACCGCTATCAGAGAGAGCGGGAATGGGGCTGCTCCCCAAGGGTGATGACCCTGCTCTGCCAGGCACACTCCTGCAGTACCTAAGAGAAGATGATACAGCAGGACTACCAACAGTCCAGAGCTCAACAGAGGCAGCAAGGGAATGATCCAGAGTTCCAGCCAATCCAGGAAGCCCAAACATCAAATCAAGTGGTGCACCTCCGGCCAAGACCTGAGGTAGAATGAGGCACCTCATGAGGGCTGTGGGCAGCGATGCACAGGTGAGGCTGTTTCAGGGCAGCTGGAGCCCATTAATGGCTTCAGGGTCCTGGCAGCCTCCCCTCATTTACAAGACAACCAAAGTTTCTTTGATGTTACTTCTGACGGTATTATACATGATCAAGCACCATACCCACTACCCAGTTACAGTATGGATGGGATAAACACCCCTGAGCTACACATCTGAGGTAGAAATAATTTCTAAATTACAACTGCTGATCACCAGCCGTAACATTTTCTATTGAAAACTTAATCAATAAAAGAGGGATGTACAAAGTTCGATTAAATTGGGTCAATAGAGGCAAACATCAAGAGTTTTATTAAACTCTGTAAAAAAGTGACATTTTTGAAATTATCTTTTCAGGAGATTTGCCAAACAATTACCCATTTGACAACACATTTCAAACAGTGCATCACAAAAATGACAGTCCTTTATTATACCACTTTTTGAATAGAATGTAAGCAGTCCCTTCTGGTGAACTATCTAAAAGTAAGTAAATTGCAAACTGTGTAGACAAACTTCATGAACATTCAGTCCACAGAAATGCCTGTCCATGCTTGTTTTATATATATATTTTTTTTTTTTAATTTTTTTTTTTTNTAGGCTTTCGTTTGGACATCTGACTGAGGGGAGACAGAGAAGCCACTCTCTCCCTAGCTAGAACATGATGGGTAAAGTGTTTCTTGCATCTCCAAGGGCTTGTTGCTGCCATGTGTAGACTCTATAGCTCTGGACAATTTGTATTAAATTAGATTAATTATCTATTCTATCATCCTTTGTGGAAAACTGTTAAATTATATCTCTATTTTTAGAACATAAAAGTTAATATTATAAGTAGATTTTCATTTTAAAAAATGTAAAAAAAAATGAATCCACTCAAGGGGAAAACCATGCTAAACTACTTCCCAAGCCTATTCTTCTTTTCTGCTGCCAGACTCATACACTGGAACCTAGAATAGAGCTGTCCCCATTTTTCCCCTTTTGTTCCCTGGAGATGCCATTTACTCTTTCAATTCCCTTCTCTGTAAATGAGCTCAGTCCAGTCCTGCTCAATAACTCCATGTTCCTTGTCTCTTAGTCTGTTCCCACCAACTGCAAAATTCTCACCCATGATTTCCCCCTTCTCTCCCCAAAGTGAAACTTTCACAAGGCCCCCTTCCCTCCCACTCACATCCCCTGTATTTTCCTCTCACTTTGCTTTCTCTTGCTCATGTGCTCTTCCCCACCACACCCCTGGGGAGACATCGGCTCCCTCTGACATCTTTTCCAGGGGGAAATCTATTCTATTGCAGTATGCATGTAGAATGATTGTTACCCATAGTTTTCCCCATTAACCAGACTAAAAATTAAGAGAAAATCTTGTGGAAACGGAGCATACAGCTTTGTTTATCCTCAGAAATTATTTTTATCCCAATATATTTGGTCCTTCTCTGAAGAAAAAAGCTATACAGTTCCCATATTCAGGATATGTCAGTGCTTAATAACATAACACAGGAATGAATTTAAGATGAAGTTTTAATGGTTCTCTGCAGATTTTAGCAGTTCCCAGCTAGAATAATTGCATAAATGTAGTTATGAAAGGAAAACACAGACTTTATGACTTTGCAGGATGAAGATATTTTTTAAATTGTGAACAATCATCCTAAGGCCCTCAGCTTTCATTTGTTCTGTTTTCTTTCCAAGTAATTTATATCCGGGTAGTTTTATATTTTGCCTTAAAAATATTGTGTTGATATTTGGTTGATTTTGTCTAAGTACTAATAACGTCAATATGATGAAAAAACATAGCTCTTAAATGCAAGTATCAAAAATCAGTGTAGAAATATGCTGGATGTAACTACACCAAGACAATTATTGTTGAATTATTGTTCCCTCCTTCAAGCACTTCAAGGGCATATTTACAAGAGAAACAGGGTTTAACTAGGATGCTCCTCTTATGGTGCTGAGTGTACATATATTTGCATGATTTACAAGCAGTTGCATAACTTTGAATTCCCTCTTTCCTCTTGCTATCACAGCTGCATCCATCCTAAGACTGCAGCTTCTCAGAAACAGTGCATTAACATATATGTCTGCAAAATTCCTGATTTGCTAAATCAAAAGGAATTTTTATTTTTTAAAGAACCATCAATATATCAAAATATTTCTTACAATATATGCCCACTCAAGACTTAGATTATTTGGCCATGAACATCAGCCTCAAGTGGTACAGCAGAAGTTTTAAAAACGGAAATGGGGAGAATCCATCTAAACAAAATGCATCTGTCAGTTAAATACAGAACAGTGTCATTAATGTCCTTATGGCCTTCTGCTTATACATTAATAGCCAGGGTTGTCTTTGCTGACCAGTAAAAAACTGCAAAAGATGCACAGATATCCAAATGTAAATCTTCAGTGTTCATTAAATATGAATAAGAAAGGAAACATCTGAAAAAAATTCTCAAGCATTATAGGAATGAATTGACTAGAGTTTTTCACTGCCAGAGCAGTAAAAAATTGAAATTGAGTACCGCATGGAGCACGTCAGGGACCGGTGTCAGTGCTGAACGCTGTCCCATGCAGCTGATAACCAGGACTCCGGTCACAGACATTTCGTCAATGGCAGTGCTGCCGCAAGCTGCTTTCTGTCATCTCCTCCACTTCTGATTCCTGTCCCAGCCCACACAAGCACAATTCGATGAGCCAGAGCAGGCCTATTTTTAGCCTGGATCTGCTCCCCAGCTCCATTCGCCATGTGGCCATACAAATGGCTGTCCTGGCAGAGCGCAGCAGCCAGAGCAGGGGTCAGGGACAGGGCCGGGCTGGTACCACCACCACCACCAGGGCTGGTTCCGCTGTGCTGGGGAGTAAGTTGGCAGCAGCCTGTCTGTGTCTCTCTCACAGAACCATGGCATATCCTGAGCTGGAAGGGACTCACAGGGACCATTGAGTCCAGCTCCTGGCCCCACACAGCACCACCCAGACCCAAACCCTGTGTCTGAGCGGTGTCCAAACGCTCCTCGAGCTCTAGCAGCCTGGGGCCGTGGGGAGCCTGCTCCATGCCCACCACCCTCTGGTGCAGAACCTTCTCCTAACCCCCAGCCAGACCCTCTCTATTTCCTCGCATCCTTTCATTGGTCAACTGGGAGGAAGGAGACCAGCACCTCCCTGTCCACTCGCTCTAGCCAGGTAGCAGCAGATGCCAGCAGCCACGGGGAGGCTCCTGCACGCAGAGCTAGTGGCACTGCCCACAGCCCCCACCCAGGCCATCCCCTCCTCTGCCTGCAGAGATGCTGCGTGCATCGTTCCTCACTGCGTGGGGAGGAGGTGGATGGAGAGGGAACAGCAGGCTGGCACTCACCTCTCATCCACAAGAGAACCGGCAGGAATTTTAGACTTCAGTTAAGACATTCAGCATTGGACTGAAATATAGAAAAATGGCTTTTACAGCATTGTTAATTGTACTGTGTAATTGAGTAGCATGAAGTGAATCAATAATAACATGGATGGTTTATTCCTTTTTTTTTGTTGTTCTTACTGACTCAATCATTTCAGTATTAAAAAGAATATCACTGAATATTCTTGTCCTTATTCATTTTTTTTTTTATCTGTGTTCTTGTTTGTTTTTACAAATTACTAAATGCATTAGAACTACCAAAATCTAGAACCAAAATCCACAGAATTTATGCAATATGGTACTGCTATTTTACAATTATGTGAACTAATAACATGAGAGGCAAGCATAGCAAAGTCCATCAACCCTCTGAGCATATGGTACCTGTTTATAGCCAAAAATTAGGAGATGGCAGTTGAATAGAGGAAACATAAATAACAAAAAACAACCCTCAGGAGATTTAAAAGGAACGCTTGTTGAGCAGTCTGCAAATAGCTGTTATTCAACACCCATGCTCTCCTATTCATCACAATATATTTTAGATGATTTGAATTCTTAGTTGCTTTCATTATGTCATTAATTAAACACATGGGTTGTATATAAATGCCTGCAAGCATTCAATCACAGTGCTCTGCCCTAAGTGGCACCTATTTACAGTTAGTTACCAGCAGGCCAAGGGTTTTTCACTGGCTCAGCTAGATTCTATTTTTGTAGAAAAAAATGCCAGCACATGCTAGAAACATTAAAAATAAAAACTGAAGGACCTGGTTCACCACTGTATTATTTCCAAAATATACCAAGACAATCATATGAGCTAGGTCCCAGCCTTAGCATCCCATTCACATGTATATTCCTGTATTCTAGCACTCCCACAAGGTAAAGCAATTCTTGATGAAATTCAAAACATGTGAATCTCTAGATACGGTGGTCCTAAAGCAATGGCTCCATAGCTGAATAACACACCTATTAATAAAACAGCCCAATCTTATTCCCACATTATTACCTTTCCTGAGGACCACGATGCATCATTAACATGAAGTAGAAAGCAGCTGTTGGTGAGAAACAATTTTTACTTTTGTTTCCCTGTGGGAGACTACCAGTGCAGAGGGCATCCTCAGGTACCCATGGCAGATGGCTTTAAGACACCTGAACAACTGTTTGCTGCAGCTCCTGTGGGAGCTGAGCTAACGTGTGATGCACCATGGTCTCTCTCCCCTGACTTTAGATGAGGCACAGTAATTTCAGCATGCATCTCTTCTGATATACAGGGAGCAGGGATGCTAGATGCATACTGGTGATTCATAGGTCTCAGAAACATCTCTGTCCCACAGAAGATTGAGTTAATGAATCTGAAGTACCTCATCGTACCTTCATGTCTCACAAGAGTGTTCCTAAGCTTATTTTAACAAATGGTATAAAGTCTATACGTAGCTTGAAGACAGTATTATGAATATTTGTTATTCCATTGGTCTGCTCTAGAACTGAAATAAATACTGGAAAAAAAAAATACAGAAACTTTGTTGGAAAGACATCAGGAGCTGTATGAATATTTACTTGTTATTTATACTCCCCATAAGTAAGTGAAACAGAGAAAAACTTTCTCAGCTACTGAATTACGTGAATTGGACCTGAGGGCATTCTTCATCTGAACTGTGATACAATATTTCATGGACAGCAATTTTTGTGGAAAGAAAATGCAGCTCTTTTATCAGTAGCATATAACATACACTAGATTTCACATTTCCACAACAACTATTTTTCTCCAGAAGTGCTACTGCACCCAATACAGGAATGAAAATAAGCTGTCCTATTTTCAGACGATAATTGCCATTGATTTTTAAACTTGAACCTCAGCTGAGACACTTCAGAACAAGCCTTATCAAACCAGAAAACAGAGTTTGAATTTTGATATTTCCACATACGCACAAAACAAGTAAACATAAATTTAAAAAATCACTGGAACAATATTAATTTAATATATTTGTTTTAAAAAAAAATCATTTTCTTGAAAGAGTGACGTGATTGTGCCTATTCAGCCAGCAGAAAATAAAGGATCAAAACCCATCAGATTAAAAATTTAATGCATATCTAAAACCTAAAAGTTTAAGAGGGTTTTTTTTTTTTTTTCAGAATTCCCCTGAATAGAAGCTGTTAAATGCAAACAACTTCCCATGGAGTTCCCAGACATACTCATCATTTAAATATACAGTTACTTTCCTAAATTTTCCTTTTGCTAGCAAAATAAGCACGTCTTAAAAAAAATCCACATGGAGAAGTCATATGCATTTGTATGTCTTTGAACCTTAGACACTTTCCAAATGAGAAGATGTGCATTTAATTTATGTTCTCGCTTTTCAGTAGTAATTTAAGGGCCCAGAATAGCAATGGCTTTGATTGACTTCTGCCTGCCAAATCTGTGAATCACTCTCATTTCCAGAGATAAAAATAGAAAAACCAAGAGATCAAAAAATATCTCAGGAAATTCCACCTAGTCACCAACATGCTGCCACAGCTAAGGGTGTCACAAAAGAGTCCTTTTCAGAGGTGGCAGCTTAGAACATCTAATGCAACACATTCACTGTAATAATGAGCTCCTTTGCTCTAATATCAGCTCAAAAAATAACATAGCTCAAAAAATAGATAAAATGAAATCAAACAAAGATAAAATAGAATGAAATAAAATAAAGTGAAATAATGTGAACACAGCTTAATCAGCTCAGTGTGATGCTACCCATTCATTCTGGTATCTTAACTGTATCATTGCCATGATCTCTGTCTTTAGCCTTTTTCTCTCTCCTTTTGAAGAGGGAGGTCTCTTTTATCTTTACCCTACTTAAAACAAATAACAGCGTGGAAATAATGTTTTCCTTAGGGGGACTTTTTTCTGAGTTTGTACCTTGTAGGCAACAACTAGCTCATACGAAACCTTCTTAGATTCCCTCCCTCAGGTTCTTCAGATACGTAAAATCAGTAGCCCAGAGCCTTGGTTGCAATGGAGTACAACAGAATAGAATCTTAATGGAAATCTGAATGTGCATAAGATGGACCTGAACATAGTCTTGTCTTCAAACTTCCTTAGCAGCTGAGCACAAGACCCCCAGTGAGCCCCAGAGCTGGACTCCCAAGGACTCAAACCAAAGGCGTCAGGATGAATCATGCCCCTTGGGGAGCCCCTGGAATTCCAGTCATAGCTTAAACTTCAGGCGACTGAAAAAAGGCAGAAGTCAAGGGAACTATGCTGATCAATGCCAGAATCCTGATCATCTTCCATTCTTAAGTTTTTAAATAACAATATTTCTAAATCAATTCTCTCCTGAATCCATCAATCAATAATAAAGGGATTTTTTTTTTCCTAGTGATTCTGGCAGATTCGCATTTGGCTGGATGTGCGTAAATTTGCTGGGGGTGTATGGTGTTTTACAGACTAGTCAAAAAGAGAAATTGTTCAAAGCAGATAGGGCTTAGTTTTGAATTGTACAGCACAAGTGGAGAGCTGCTGCTACAGGAGTGTGGGTGAGCTGTTTCAAAAACACACCTCACTGGTGGATTTGTAACGCCTGTAAACCTTGCAGCAAAACTCATCAAAGCAGACAATGGTAACATAATGAACTATTAAGCAGTTTCTGCTACCTATAATGACCAAAATAATTTCTGGTAACAACTCCACATCGCTCATTTTGGATTTTTCACATCTGCAATCATTTCTTCCCTCTGTATTTAGCTAAGTCTTATCTTTCAAAGCCTCTGGACAACAAAAACTCACTGGCAAGTGGTGGTAGTTTTTATTCACAGCAGCACTATGCTTTAGCTCCACTATTTTGAAAGAAATCTCAGGCTATGAAGTCTACCAGACCATGAAAGAGAAGATAAGGAAGTTCCATTTAACTTCATACAGAATCTTATTCAGAGTTTTATGGAAATATTTAACTATATTTAGAAGTCTACATTTTTTTGTCAGCCATAACTTCACTCTCATGTGGTAATATGCATTGTAAAGTAAAAACTCCAGATGGAACAATATATTTTGCCTGGTTAATTTCTCAGCATTAGAAATGTTTATTTCTATATTTATTTCCCAGTTTAATGACTGCTGTAGCTTTACTGGCTTACATTTCAGATTGAAAACAAATAGAGGAGAGTGCATTATTCTCATGTGCGCTATTTCAGTGCAAAACTCCAGTATAGGCTTCACAAGGTCTGTGTTACAGAAGAACGGACAGTCCCTCAGCACTCTCAGTATCTTGCCAGTTTAAAAAGCATGGGAACATGCAAATCATAGAGAGAAAACCTTGCTTGTCCAGGGCTGCACAGCAAACCTAATGAGAAAGATATGCAAGGAGCAAGCGTAGCACAGTGAAACAAAAAATCTCTGCAAGTTTACTGTAGCCAGATCAATATCTTTCTTCTGATGCTACCTTCGAGGAATACTCTGGTCCCCACTCTTTGATCGAACATATGAAGAACTTTGGTACAAATCTGAAAACAGCCATGTGGCTTGAGTATAATTTTGACACCCTGCTACCAGTAGGGTGGACTCTAACTGAAGTCTGAAAAATGAGCTAGCTGTCTACAAGAAAATCTGCTAAAATGTTGGTTTTATCCTCAGGTAAAGCCTGTTATAATTTTTACTACAAATAAAACTGAGAACAAAATCCACAGTTCCAACAGTGAATCAGTGATAAGAAATAATGAAGTAAAAATGATGGTCAGCTCATCAACAGAAAACATGTACGTTTCAGAAATGAAAATGATATCATAAGGTAAAGAGCACGTTTGGTTTTCAGCTATGTGAGGCTGTGCCAAGGCCAGGGCAGTGTTTACTATTTAACGTTTGTCTTATACAGGTGTCTTGGACAGAAAACACTGGAGTTTTAAGTCCTCTTGATTTAGAAAATTTTGTCATTCTGAGATGTGAGGCTCCTTCTGTCATTGTGAAACCTTTCCCCTAGCCTCGCTGTGATCAACAATAGCTACACAGCTTAAAACTCTCAGTTTCTCTTTCCTGGCATGCTAGGCCTTTGCAAAACTGTTTTAGAAAAGAGCTGACAAAAAGCATTTCAGGCAGTATTTGGTAGAAATCTGGGCATGTATATACAGATGTCCCTGTTTCATGACTGAGGTGATGTACTGGCACGAGACAATCATACCTACTCTGTTGTTCACTGTAACCTCATAGCTGCAGATCTGAGGGTGTTTTTTTAAGCTGCTCATGCTCTGGAGAATGTTGTTGGACATCCTTCACGTTCTTCAATTCTTATTGTCTACTGCTGCCAAAATTTCATTTCAGGTGTTCAAATAATATGTGCAATCTGCTTCAGGAGTGGAAGCAGGCTGGGAATGACTGTAATGGATCGTCTAATACATTTTTGTGCTCCAAGGCAATCTGCTATTCTTAAGTCAACCGGGCAAAATGTTGTTTAAAATATACCTGAAATCTTGTTTAAAAGAAATTCTGTAGCCACCCGAGGCAATATATTCCAAGAAAGTTTTCCTGATGACTAGATTGAGTTTCTCTTGAGGCAATTTAACCATGCTTTTTCTTGTCCAATCCCTGGTGGATATAGAGAGCAATCTGTGACATTCTTTTTTGTCTTTCTCTGTCTCAAATATCAAGATACTGTGGATATTTGCAGTGTACTATCAAGACTCCCTTCAGGCTTTCATCCTCTGGATTCAGCAGTTTCCTTCACATTCTCCTCTTGCATCATGTTTTCTTGACTTTTACCCACCTCCTAAGCTCCTCTGAATATCCTAGCTGCTCCCCACCTTTTGATAGTGCAGGACCAAAAGTGGACCTGCACCAAGAACTTACTGCTGGTTAAGGAAGGAAGAGTGATTTCTTATAGGTAATTTCCTATTTGAAATTTGAACTCTACTATTCAGACCCTGTTGTTCTTTCCACAACAGACAGTTGTTCTGCCCCATGTCTAGCTCTTTTAAATTATCTTTAACTGGCAAACTCCCACCCATCAAGCTTTTTCTGAATGCCAAACCTTCTTCAGGCAAGACCTCATACTTAGTATCACCTGCAAATTTACTGAATGGACTTTCTCTTTTTTACTCCAGCTTGCTAATGAGAACATTGAGTAGTACCAGGCCTGGGCAGACTGCTGGGGAGCTCTCGTGTTACAGCCTTTCTATTTTGACAGTGAATCATTTACAGCTGTTCCCAATACTTTTTGATCCAATACACCTGTGCTTTTTCTGTCTTGCTTACAGACAGTGTCAAAAAATTTAAGTCAAGGTATATGACAAAAATTGCCTTCTTGTTGTAGCAGGAAACTAAACAGTTTTTAAGACAGGTTGTTCTGGGAATATCTATGGTGACTTTTATTCAAGTTCCTATTGACTTTCATGTGCTTTGAAAATAGTTAATCTGTTCCCCTGTTGAAATAAAATATTTTGTAAGCATTTGGGAGCACTGCAGGGCTGTGTACTGAATCTCCTCCATCTCGATCCTGTGTTTTAGAAAACACAACTGACATGCACTCCAAAATCATGAAATACCAGACCTCTAAAAGACAAAGATTCCCAGGTGCAGTGTGGCAGCCATTGCTTACAGTTTGAGGTAATTTAAAATCTTCAAACTTCCAATACAGCATTGTCAATAATCAATAATCAATAATCAACTAAACGTCAGCTTCTAAACGCAGTTGTCTCTAGCTCTGTTAATAAAATTTTTACCAAAGGAAACCACTGATTTTGCTATCCAAAAATGTCTCATGATTGCCTGTGTCAATGTGAATTTCACTGTGCCCAGGTTCTTCACAAGCCCATGTAGGATGATGTCACTCACAAGTATGACAAACTCAGTCATTCAAAAAGCCACAAGATAGAATCACAATAATCAGGTCCAGAAGATAACACAGAACCATACCAATCTCTTTGACATCAAGAAAGGTGAGGCTCAGTTGTTGCAGTTACAGAGGAGAGTATCAGTG
>VXAV01006347.1:124117-161300 GCA_013399715.1 Alectura lathami | reverse complement strand
CTGTAGTTTATTTCCCTTAAAAAAAAAAAAAAAAAAAAAAGGATCAGGCCCCCTAGGTGTAATG
Organism: Alectura lathami; assembly: GCA_013399715.1. Taxonomy (NCBI): domain Eukaryota; kingdom Metazoa; phylum Chordata; class Aves; order Galliformes; family Megapodiidae; genus Alectura; species Alectura lathami. Next base: position 161,236 of record VXAV01006347.1, on the reverse strand, counting down.
CAGTTATTTTTTTACAAATGCAGTTCAGACGAGTGGGGCTGTTCACTCCTCCCATGATCTTCCACATTCCACTTGCTACTCCTGCTGTGAACGTCCTTCTGAATGGTTAAGCTGGCTCCACGCAGTGTATCAGCTGTTATCCAGCTCTCTCCATGAGCAACAGGCAGCTGAGTGTACAGGGCATATGCTGCAAAGTCACTCCCTTGCTGTGGTTTAACCCAGCAGGCAGCTCAGTACCACACAGCCGTTCGCTCACTCCCTGCTCCCAGTGGAATGGGGGAGAGAATTAGGAAATAAAGCAGAGCTCGTAGGCTGAGATAAAAACTATTTACTAAGGCAGAAAAGGAAGAGACAAATAACAGTGGTGATAATAATATATATATATGTATACATAAATATTTACAAAACAAGTGATGCACAACATAATTGCTCACCACCTGATACCACTGACACCCAGCCAGTCCCCAAGCTGCGGCTGCCCCCTGGCCAGCTCCCCGCAGTTTTGTAGGTTCTTCTCACATGATGCCATATGTTATGGAATATCCCTCTGGCCAGTTTGGGACAGCTGCCCTGGTTCTGTCCCCTCCCACAGACTTGTGCCCCCTCCAGTCCCTCGCTGGCAGGACAGAACAAGAAGCTGAGAAGCAGAAGTGTCCGTGGCTCTGTGCAGCACTGCTCAGCAACAACGGAAACATTGGTGTGTGATCAACATTGTTTTTCTCCTAAAGCCAAAGCACAGCTTCACAGCAGACACTAAGAAGAAAATCAGCTCCGTCCCAGTTAAACTAGAACAGTCTTCTTCCTTTGTTTCTTACAAACTCAGGTGAGGAAACCCAGAGCCTTCCATATCAAAGCCCATATCTTCAGCAGAGCTGTTCCCAGAAAACCACCTCTGAATCTCAATCAAGGAAGTCAACTATTGACCGGGGAATATCAAATAAAAGTCCGCACATTAAAGGAATTCAGCTTCCTGCTTCAGCCAGCTCAGCACCTGTGTTTAGGAGGTGAACCCATAAGGTCAGATCTTCTTTCTCAGCATTCCTGGGCAGATCTGATTCTTGGAAGCCAGCTTCTGCATATCTCCCCAGTTAAGAGCATAAATTCCCTTTTCATGGGTTTGGCAGAAGGATTCTGATTAGGCAGTAAAGCAAGACCTCTTGACCAGGAACAGCCTATTCTTCCCTTTCTCCTGTAGCTAGCTGGTTCCTGGTACAGCTCTGCATGCAGACTGGGCATCTTACACTTGGAGGTAATGGTGCTTCCACCTTGCCACATCCATCTGGGTACCGCCAGTCCCTTCACCATGTTAGCCTAAAGGTATAGCTCCCAGCTCCAACCAACCAGGACAGCAACAGCATCTCACAGTTCATTATACACGTAGTGAAACAGAAATAGGATTCTATGTGCAGACAAACTTTACTTCAGTGTATAACCGCTGATGTACAATCTCTGATATCTAAGCCCCACATCCTGCAAACTTAAGCTATCTGTGAAGGCCATGAAGCCAAAAGGAAAACCCACCGGACTTGTTGCAGCTTACCCTTGGGACCTCTGACTTCTCCAGCCACAGGACCTCACTCCTGGGAGTTTTGTTACAGCCCTGGTTGAGTTCCCCAGTGTGGCAGGACTGGGGTATGGAATCCTCCTGTTAGCACTCGTTTGTTTTCAACCCAGCGCAGCTCAGATTGCATCAACAGGGCCTCCAAGTCTTCATGCACCTTCCTCAGGTGCAGGCAGCCTCTCTGGAGTTTATGTGCGCTGCTGTTCCAGTTTTTGTTTTAATTTCCTGAGGACTATGTGGTAGGTAGAGCATTTATAGCTCTCACAAACCAACTTCTTGACTGCGCAGACTCCCATTTCACTTACAGATAAAAAACAAGTTGAGAACTGGGTGAAAAACGAGGAATGTGCTTTCTGGGGATCCTCAGTACACCTGGCCAATGCAGCAATTTCTGCTCACCCATACTTGTGCTCACCATTCTTTTGGTTATCACCCTTAAAGGACTATTTCAGCCCCTCAGCCTCCCTTTCCAGACATAAAATGGACAATTCAGGTTGCACTGAAGGTGATGGGGAGTTTGTCGGATGGCATACAAGCACATCGCTGCACTCCTGGTCTGAGCACAGCCAGGACTCCCTTTTGTAGCCTGGTTTAGAACTTTGTCCAACATGCAACAATGAAAAAAACTGTTCAGAGAACAATCATCTGGCAGCTGTGCATATGTTTTTGTACCACATCTCAGGAACATGAAACTGTGTCCACATAATTAAGGAAACCATGGCACATTCATTTTTATTCTTGCCCGAATTCTCATGTTTGTCTGTCTTGTCTCTTAAAAATAATTATGACTACACATTCTATTCACCAACATATTTGTTTTATCAAACCTGTTTTTCTTGTTTCAATAGCATGTGATCCATCAACATTTAATAGAATTAAGAAAAAAAGTAACTATGCAAGTAACACTGTGTGCACATTCCAAGGCTGTGATCATATCTCCAGTCACGAGAGCTTTGCACTTTGAGACAGTATCATTTTGTCGGAATGGCTGGGTGTGGGTGCCTTTGGGTTAAAAATGAATGTTGTGATTTTGTCGGGTTTTTTGGACACAGGTCTTGATTCCCTTGTCTGTACTTTTAGGATAGGAAGGAAGTTTCTGACTGTCAAATGCTGCGTCTTAGCATGTGACTAATTACGCCAGAGACCAATAGTGCTACTGGTGATGGGAAGAAAGAGTTCTGAAAACGAACATTACCACGATCACCCCAGCATGTGCATATCTACAGTCTGATGGTATTTAAGCTGCTTATTCTGAAACTTGCTTCCTGAAGTTCCCTTATTAGGCAACTTGGCATGACTGTGGCTCACTCCATTAAGGACCTACCTTCTGCTTTCCCATAGTCTGAAACAAGACATTTTTGCCTACAAGGTGCAGCTCTCCTGACTTGCAGTGCTGCTGGGTTTTCAAAATAACTGTGCATCCCAACTCATCCTAAGGTCTATTGCATATCTGTTGTTGGATCAAGAGATATATCTTAGTGGTTTTATCTCTGCTGAATGCATTCAGGACAGTACCTGCATAATGACTTTCAGGTTTAGCATTGGTTGTTTAAATTTATGAGGCCTTAGTTAAGGCTGCATTTCAAAAGTGCATAATGCTTCAGTATTTTTGTCTCCTTTCCCTCCTAGCCTTTGCATGCCAGGTATTTTTGTCTGCTTTTCCTGCTGGCTACTGCATGCCAACTAACTTATTGCTGTGGCACAGAATATACCCCATCTGTCACAAGCATATTTTAACAGAGTCTAAGCTGAGTGTTGAGTGAAGCCATGCCTTATGCAGAGGAGTATTAATTATTCTTCGGTCTGTGGAAGAGGGGAGAAGGGCCAGGATGTGGCGGACAGGGTTGTCAGGAAGATAGCTGGAGGGAATCAGAATATATCATTACCTAAGGGAGTGGTATCCTCAGTCTTCATCTACTTTAATTCTCTAAGCAGACACATCAAATGACAGCGCTGTAGGGCTTAAAAAAATTGGGGCAAAGCTGGGGCAACGGGTGGCTGATAATGACAGCCTGTCTACGTGTCTGAGTGGCAGACGAGTGGAGAGAGAAGTTTGTGGTGCAGGCTAGCTAAGGTGGAGAGATAATGTATTTGTTTTTTATCTGCTTTTTTTTTCCCAAGCAGAGCTTGGCAGCTGGTTAACTGGCTAGCTCTACATGAGATTCATAATGCTGTTTATTAATACTCCTTTTTGCAAAGAAAATTGAAATTTCAGCAATCCCAGCTCGCCCACAACTGATAGTTATTGCATGGAGTGCAAGGACAAATGACTTGAGCGACTCTGGCTTTGTCAGATGAAGCAAGAGGCAGCCACAATCTAATTTCTCTCCACACATCTTGCAGGGAACTCAAGGTAGGGTCCAAAGCAGATGGAACTGTTTGAGGCAAAGAGGAGCCCTCCAGGAGGGGATGCAGCTGCAGCTCTGCCAAGCTTTCTGTTCTGTGAAAACCCAGACCCACTCCGTCTCCGTCTCACTATCACACATGCAGGTCTCCCACTCCCCAGACAAGGCTGCAAGGCATTCCTCAAGCTCACTGAGCTCCACTGGCACATACGTGTGTGGCATCGCAGCCAGGAACGGCCCGCAGGACCTGTGTGACCCCCACCCCTCAGGACAGCAGGCATCCCCTCAGCCCAGACAGCAGTGAGGTGCCTTCAGAGCAGCCCCGTCAGTCACTGCAGCTGGGAGAGAAGCTGGTTCAGAGCTCTTCCTTCTGCCTGTGGAGAGATGAGGAGGGCACGCGGATGGTGAGATTGCTCTCACTCAGCTGTATCTATCCAAAAGACAGGCATTCAGTGAGGGTAGGCACAAGCCTCCACCTACAGATAGAGTGGAGAAGCAGGCCCTTCCAGATGTACAGCTTAAAGAGGGCACCCCAGCTGGTGCTTCATGCCATCCAGCTCTCTCTACACATACCAGAAGGAGGCCAGCAACCAGGTGTCTAATCCTCAGGTGGCAAAAGCCAGGTGAGGCAGGTTCCATGCTGTATAGATAGAAATAAACTTGGGGTGTGAGTTTCCTTTGGACACCATCCCACAGATGTTCTCCTACAAAGTTAATGTTGATTTTTCTTTTTTAATGTTAGCACTCATCTGAAGTCAAATGTTTATTTGGTAGCAAAACAGGTCAAACCAGCTATGATAGTTCTGCCTGTGATTAGCAGCAGTTTTGACACAGATAAGACAATTAATGCGCCATTCCCATCCTGTGCCATGGGAGCCTTTTAATCAAAGTCTATCACAGAGCCCATGATATCCCAGGGGAAGATTGTCAAAGGTTTTTCTCTTCCACTCCTTGCTGTTTAAGCAGCCAGCAAAAAAATCTCTTGGACGTAAAGGTGTCTGCCTTCATATAAATACTCAATGTATAGCATATAGGTTCTCTGAATTCATCCTTTACTTCAGGTTTGCAAATGGTAGTTAGCCATTAACTCCTTACCAACAAACAAGTTTGCAAGTGCTCACAGCCAGTAGTCCTAATTTCTGCTGTCTCGGCCACAGGTCACAAGGCACTACATCTATCCCCTGAATAGAAGCAAGAACACACACCAAGCAAGATCTGCATTTCTGTCCTGGTCTAGGACCACTCTGAGCTAACGTCATGCAAAGACCAAAAAGCAAAACAGGGCAAAATGACATTTCCTGCCCTGTATGCCATACCATCTTAATATAGAATAAAGAGACAATAATCAGGCACAGAGGGGAAAAGTGGCAGTAATGGGCAGTTTGTCAGGCAGTACACATTGCACATCCGTAGCCTGACTTATTCAGGCCCCTGCAAACATCACGTAAGAAAATAGCATGATGGAGACAAGCTGGCACTCTGCAGAGGCTGCAGCAGGCTCCCCAGCACCAGGGCAATGTGGACTTTCTCAAAGCCAGACATGAAGTTCTCCTTCAGAGAAAGAAGAAATTTCAGCAGAGCAGTTCCAGAATAGCATCTTTTATTGCCCGGAGCAGGACTTCTAGCTGTCAGCAAAGGGCAGAGTGTGACACATACACTTCCCTCCTTGGCAGTGCTATGGCCAGCTCTGGCAGCTCCCAGCTCGGCTGCCTTCCGCAGATCCCACTCCAAGGTGCCAAATTTCCAGCATACCCACAGATCAGGTTTGGATGTTAGAAATGCCATGGGGTGCCTACAGCTCAGGAACTATGACCTTCAGCATTGTAACATCCAAGCCTCTTTGGCTATAGACCAGAGGCACTGAAGGGCCCTACAGAGAGACAAATAGAAAGGCTGTTCACAAATATTTCAGCTATCCATAGGACATCCTCTTTCTAGGCTGCCGGAGACTGTGTCCTGCCAGTTTCTACTCTGCAGCACACTGGATGATAAGTCCACCCCTTTCTAACAAAGAGCAGAAAGACTCCAGTTTTACCACAAGATCCAGAGGGCAGAGGCTAGAGCTAAGAGCAAGGGCCAGATCTCTGCAGAATTCAAGCGCACCGTACTGCTGAGCACAATGGACCCTGAAAGACCTCACAGGAGAACACTGCTGTAACATTGCTGCTGGGCTTTAGGAAAGGAAGAGCTTTAGAAGCAGCCTGGCTGCAGGTGTTTAATTGCTTCAGGTGTAGCTTAACGTGCAATCTTTGCAGCTATCAGCATGGAAATATCTGTAAGCAAACAAAAAGGCTGGAACATCTCTTTCATACTCAAACAAACATTTGTACATCTCACTGTTCCCTTTGCCCTGTCCTTAGGTGTGTGTTGCTCACCAGTAACATCTAGACAGGACTTATTTGCTTATTTATTTACATGCTTTGATTTCTGTCTCAAAGGGATCCATATTGCCCCACTTGAGGTAAAAGCCAGAAAAACATGAGGTTGTGCTTCAAATATAACCCGTAAGTCACCCGCGGAGTGAGAAGGGGTCCAGCTTGGAGTTATTCTGTTCCGTCCTTTATTCCCAAATGGAGAGCTGCTTTTATATCAAGCAAACTCAACATGCATCCACAGTCAACCGAAGGCAAACTGTGTTATAAGTTGCCGGAACAAGAAAATATGTTTTCAAGAGAACTGTCCTCTTGCACAAGCCCACACATTAGCCAAGGTCCCGGACAAGTTTGGTGCTGAGGACTCTGGTGACGTGTGAGTGGTTGCTGGTGCTGGCTTGGCCTGACAGGAGTGACCTACTCTGCTTCAGCCTTGCACATAGTAAGGGCAGTGCTTGATTGGCCGCTGCACAGCTGGATGCGGGGCCACTGCCCGAGGGCAGAAGGTGATGTGTTGTGTCTTGGCCTCAGCCACCGAGGGACTTCCAAGTTACCAGTCCCTTGTGTCTTCTGTTTTTGCAGTGAAATTAAGCACATATTCCAGTAATTAAAAATAAATAACTAAATAAATAAAATAAAAAAGCATTCTTAAAACATTGCTATCTGCACTTTTCACTTCACATTGCACTGCCAAAACATGCAGAGCCATCTCTATCTGTTAAAAAGGGGTTTTAAAGACTTAGAAACCGCCTATCATATTCAGAAGCCGTAGACCAAAGAGCTAGTGTACCAAAGCCTGCAAGATCAGAACTTCTTCAGGACACGTGTGCTAACTTATTCAAGGATGAGAAAACTCTGCTTTATCCTGTTGTTCTTCGTTTTGTGCAGAATAAACATTCCACACTGATACACATCATACACAAAGGCCCATTTCTGGCTGAGGGAACCAGGGACTGTATTGTTTTGATTGGTCCTGGACCTGAATACAAAGGGCTTCAATTATTACTCATGTTCTGAGCAGCAGCAAGAACATAATCTGCACTCTAAAGATGGCATTTGGGTGTATCTATCCTCCACTTCTGCAGGAGAGGCATAGCTCCCTGTGCAGCAATATTCTCCCTCCTCACCCCCAACATTTGCAGGGCTGCACGGGGTGGAGGGCTGAAATGTCTCAGGTCCTTCTTCCTCTCTTTCCTGCCACAGCACAGAGTCTTAGAGATGAGCCCCTTCACTTTCCAGTGAAAGGACAATTCATTCACTGGCTGTTGGCCCTCAGCCCTGCATTTGGTCATTCATTTGAGCCAAGCTCTCCCCTTGGGCTCGGGCTGATGTGGTGGCACAATGGCTTCAGTGGCCATCCTGCCCACCGAGCTGAGAGCACAATCTAGCTGTTAAAGCTGACACAAATCCTGATGCAAAGTCTTTCCTTTGTTCTTTGTTATCTCGGAAAGAATTTCAGCCTCCCTTGCAGCTGTTATTTTTATCCAACAATAACAACACTTTTGTGGTCTTTACAAAAAAACTAAAGTCTGCCAAAAACCTAGGCTTAAAATAACACCATGCAGGGTTTAAAGTGTCATTTCCATTGCATTACTGCTTTTTTTCTTTTTTTTTTTTTTTTTTTTTTTTTTTTTTTTTTTTTTTTTTTTTTTCCTTCATGATTAACTCCATGGGATCTCTTTGAATGTGTTGGTATTCATAGTTGCATTTCCTGTTGCAGCACTGTTAACAATGTATTTCTATAATCTACTCTCCAAGTACCAGTGGACAAAACTGTAACCTGAATGGCACAAGCCCAGGCTCTGATTCCTTTTCCAGTACTGGGGAATATTTTACTGTGCAAGTTCTCCTATTCCAGTCTGTGAAACCCTCTGCAGAATAAAGTACCATTCAGGAACAGCAAGGATGCTGACTTCTACACCTTCGTAACAGAAGTGCCTTTGTAACCACAGCCATGCAGCAAATCCAGTACATTGCCTAGGATAATGCCAACAAAAAAAACCCGAACAAATAAGCAAGCAAACAAACAATGTAGCAAATCTTCCCTCATGATTAACTGCATGCTTCTACATTTAAATGAGCAATGAAGTATGTATGAATTCTTGGATCAATGTTCTTCAGACGTAACAACATTTATGTCTTTATTTCATGCCTACAGAGTTCTAATGAAAGAATTTATTTAAAAATATATATATTATTCAGCAGGTTAAAGTCTATTTATATACTCTACTCTTCAAAGATACTTAAAATATTGTTAGGATTTCTGGAAAACACATCATCAATGGTTTCTGAAGATTTTACTTCCTTGTGCACACACACATTTAGGCTCATGATATAGTGGAACGTCTTGTTGTAGGGCACCACCATGATTTTGGTGTATTATTCTCAGCTCATCGCAATGACACTTCTGGTTGCTGATGATCTGTGCTGGCGAGGAAGGGGGCAGGAAGATCATTTCTCTCTCCTAATCACCGGAGTTGCTCTGCAGGCTGTGCAGAATGCCTAACTCCTTGCTACTCACAGCCTCTTTGCAGCAGATCCCAGATGGATCCCACAGAGATGGCCAGGACAAATAAGCAATAGGAGAGAGAAGTCATAGGCAGAAAAGGGAAGGCAAGTGGGCTTTCTCACAGCTTCTGCTGCTGGCTTGTATGTCTGTAACCAGCTTGGAATAAAATCCATTCATCCGTTGAACGTGGGACTGAATCCAACAAGCAGAGCCCCAAGACTTTTTTAATTCATCATGACACACCTCAGATTTTGAAGAAGTGGAGATTTTGGACTAGAAGGAGTGGGGACTGGACTAAAACCCATCTGCAAGTAAAGTAACTCTAATAGAAACAGATGTTCAGTTCTTAAGTTCCAAAATTGTTTTGGGATTATTGCAACACTCTTCTTCAGGTGTCGCTCAGGCTCATTGTCCATCTTATTGCAGGAGCAGAACTAAGGTGAGCACAGAGCACGATGTACCATGAGGAGTCTGCAATCCCTTTGCATTGGTAGTTCCTTGTGTGCCCTGTCCTGAAGGTGTGCTTCTCATTCTAGGATGTTTCAGGGAATTGAAAGATGTTGACTTTGGTTTCGATGGTGAGAATGACACTTTGCTTCTTTTCTTTCTGCAAAAGCGAATTCTTGGAACAAGGTTAAGCCTGTGGCACATAGGCTTATACATAGAGAACACAATATTTTCTACTAGAAACATATGGGCAAAACCAGAAACACTCTTGCAAAAGTTCTTTCTGGGCATCACAGAAAAAGAAAGTTGTAACTGTCACAGAAAGTTGCAAGAGAATGATTAAATGTATTGGCATTAAAAATAAAACCACTTTTTGAACGCATTTTACTTTTTGGGCTTCTAAACCTGCCCTGCCTCTTCCACCTCTGCCTCCTGGACTGCAACCTATTCAAGACAAGAAGAATGTGCGTTATGATTCAGGATGAACTCTATTCATAGTAATTAACAATGGAACAGAAACATGCTGCTGAAGGGGGAAGCTTTCTCACTAGGATGTGCCTTTGGTAGGAATTATATGTTCCTCTGCTGGAGAACCATTGCCCAGGGAAAAATAAGACTTAAAAGTGAGCTTGGCATCCAGCACTCCATCATAGGTGCAGGAGACAGGCATTTCTGCTGCCCAGGGCTCCACGTGCAGCCTGGCACAGCAGCATCTACCATGGGATCAGGAACAGAGGCACAGCATGGAGACTGTGTACCAGTGACCCAAGCTCCAGTCGTGACTTGGTTGTGATAAAGGCAGGACTATTCCCCTCTGGTCAGCCAGCTGCATTCAAGCAGACACCCTGTCCAAACCAGCCACCTTATCTCCCTCCCCGCTGTCAGTGGTGGGAGACAGACACTGGCAGGTGATCTGTCATCTCTCTTATGGGTGCCTGGCCTAGGATAACATTGCTCGCCTTCTGAAGCTCCCAGTCTCTTTCCATTGACTGTAGGTAGAAGCTAGATGATAAAAACCCTTGAGCCTGTTCATGTCTTTATACGGCTCAAGGAGAATGAATCCCATCCAGGAAATCTTGCATGGAGAAAGGTCACAGCTGTAACATCTTGTGTCTTCCAGAGATTTTAGCACACAATGAAAAACGTCAGCACAGCCATGGTGGTGAAAGCATCTGTGAGAATGCTGAAGGAAAACAGCCTTTTTTGGCTAGTAGTCACACCAGGAAGTTGTAGGCAACATGATGCTGAAAATGGCAGTGGTCTTCAGAGCCTGATCTATACCCATGTTCCCCCGGTGACTATCCAAAAGGGAGCTGTGCTGGCAGGAGGAGCAGCAAGCTATTTTTTGCCACACAGCATGAAAGGGCAGGATGACAGCTATCCAGCTAGCTACAGAAATTAACATTCTCCATTAACGGAGCGTGTGGCAACACAACAGACACACAAACTTGCCAAAGAATTCATTATAGTGGATTACTGCGGTGTGCACCGCATTGCTGTGTAACGAACCTTTTGCTACCTGTAAGCTGTGCATCCCTACGTGAGAAATTTGATCAAACATGTCATCATTTTAGATTTGCATCTCACACTTTGTTGAGAAGATTGCAACACAAATGCAAATACTGTCTTTGTTGAAAAGAAAAGAAAAGAAAAGAAAAGAAAAGAAAAGAAAAGAAAAGAAAAGAAAAGAAAAGAAAAGAAAAGAAAAGAAAAGAAAAGAAAAGAAAAGAAAAGAAAAGAAAAGAAAAGAAAAGAAAAGAAAAGAAAAGAAAAGAAAAGAAAAGAAAAGAAAAGAAAAGAAAAGAAAAGAAAAGAAAAGAAAAGAAAAGAAAAGAAAAGAAAAGAAAAGAAAAGAAAAGAAAAGAAAAGAAAAGAAAAGAAAAGAAAAGAAAAGAAAAGAAAAGAAAAGAAAAGAAAAGAAAAGAAAAGAAAAGAAAAGAAAAGAAAAGAAAAGAAAAGAAAAGAAAAGAAAAAAGAAATCTGGAGAGCAATGTATTGCTTCCTTTGCCTTCAATACGTAGAAGTTGCACTGCAAGGGAATTCCTGGTGGGGATCTTTTTTGCATACACCAGCCATATCTTCCTCCTAGATGTATCTATTACTCTGCTTGTGCTCCACCACAGTCAGTGTAATAATTCCCGCTTTTCTCTGCTGTAGAGGAACTCAGAATCTACTGGCTGTGACATTAGCCTTCAGATTGCCTGTTCAAGCAGGTCCCACACCATTAAGTAGTTCTTTACACAGAACTAACTACACTGCAGAGAGGGGGAGGTGGCTTTCCAGTTAAAGCTCCAGCACTTGTTTAAGGCCTCTTTGTGCTATTGTTTAGGAGTTTTAAGGGCTAAACTGCCATGCTAAGCCTGTAACTGGGGGTGACTGGGACCAGGAGGCTCAGGAGACCAAGGGCTGGTCGGGCTGGCTTTGTCGTCTCTTGTCATAGATGGTGTGTGGGCATGGAGGGAATGATCCTCTAGTGGGACAGGGCTCTCTGCATGCCATAACCAGAGAGAGCTGTTCTGAAAGGTGCTCAGTCAGTGCCTAGACTACAAAATCCTCTCCAGAGAATGTAATTCTATCATACTGTGTAACCGAAATCTGCAGTATAAATGCAAAGGGAACACTTTAGTGGAAGTGGGTCTTTAGATAAGTATATTTGTGGGTATAGTTCAGTTTCAATAAACCGTTGATATAATCACCAGCAAGAATCAAAAACTAGCATCTAGTGGCCCCATAATTTCAGAGATGTTGTAGCCAGAGCAAGAGAGATTATTTGGAGAGCTTCAAAGAATCTTTCCCATTCCAGAATCAGATCTCTTGCTAATATCTTGGTTCCTACCCTGAATAATAATGCTGAAGCTTTATTAGTTAATCAATAAGACATGATACAGGGTATGGTTATCATAAGATAATCACACCCTGGAGCATTTTAAGGCATCAGCCTTATGCCTCTAATCAGATTGGGGTGAGATTATCTTTTGATAACCACACCCTTGGGGACTGGCTCATTTCTATTATGAGAAAATTTTATGGTTGGGGAAAATGTGCATTTCTGCTATAGAAAAATGAAAATGGTAGCTTAGAATTAGCAGCCATTTCTCCCAAGCTGAAAAAAATAGATTTCCTTTTAGAATGCTCCAGTGGAACTCCTCACTATCTGAGTTATTTTAAGGCAAAATAAATTCTAGGTAGGTGACATGTCTGGGAGTTTTAACTTACCATATGCATGTACATTGATACATATGTGTTAGAGATACACAGGAAAAAGTATACAATGACAGCTTTGCTGTAGAGCTGAAAAACAGGGAAAGGCATTGCCTTTATTTTCTCAAACTACAACAGCAAAAAAAGGGCTGGCTGATAAGGTGTTATTTCTGGTGTCACATATACTACACATCAGATCTCTGATTGCATACTTTAGAATCCTACCTGCAGTTAGTTTTGGTCCACTGTTTACTGATAGGAAATTGCAGTATCGATACAAAAGTCTAGAGAAAAAAAAAAAAAAAAAAGAAAAAAGGGGGAAGAAAAAGAAAATAGAACATTGCATTGAACAGGGAAATAACCCTTCTAAATTATAGTGATTACAAGTGAAAAACACACTTGGGCACGTATGTTGAAAATGTACACATAGGCTCTGTTTTACAAACAGACTCACTGCAGACACTTTCAGACATTTTTGAAGTTCTTTATATGACTGTTCATGAGAAACATTATTGAAAAAGTCTCAAACTTGCAATCACAAGTGACTGCAAAAAGCAATTTTTAGATATTTACGAACAAATATCCATATAAAATGTTCATGTGCACGCTATCAATGCATGGCCAAAAGTGACAAAATGCTGCGATGTTGCTGAATAAGGGTAACATTAATAATAAAACCTCATATAATAATTTCTGGGTCTAGCCCTTAACCTAGCACTTTTGGTGAGTGTATCCCACCTCTGTACTCTTTCAGACCCCTGGGAAAGAAAGGTTTGAAGAGATTAAATAACTAGACTCAGCTTGCCCAAGGCCCCAAATACAGTGCCAGAAGCAGAACTTGGAACAAGTTGCTGTGATTTACCATGTGTCTGAGAGGGACAAGTCACCCAGCCGAGCCCATGATGGGGCTCCTGCATATGCCTGCGCAGGTGGAAAAGTTCCTTTGCCTCTGTGGGCAGCCACTGAAGCTGAGCTGCACTGTGGGAAGCAGAGAGGACAGGAGGCTAGCCGTGATCTGGCTGGGAAGAACTCCCAAATTAAACAGAACGTGTGACAAAGCAACAGCCACATCATGCCAGGTGTTCCTACCTATGCCACATCCTTCAGTGCTCATCTCCATCCTCTGTGCTGGTTATGACTTTTATAATTTTTGCCCTCAACTTGGTAGGTACGTGTTGTTCTTCTTCCATAAAATGAAGGAAATTATTTTTCAGATAATTTTTCTTGCCATTTGTTTCAATGCAAACATCTTTCCCACTTGCTGCCACTATTTTTAGTCATAGTTTCTGTACAGTCCAATAGCGTGAGATTTTGCAACTAGTTAAGGACCTAAACAGCTACTAATACTATTGTAACTAACTTGGGATGTTTTGCTAACCTACCAGAACAACACTTCATTCATACAGGTTTCAACAGGGAGTTATTTCAATTACTCTGGTATTGTATGTTTTTGTTCTGATCTTCCATGCTACAGATTCATGAAACATGTCATGCTACCAAAACTGGTGGAATACGTGGAAACCTGCAAATACAGGGTGAATGGGATTTAAGCAGGTGTGAGGAGTACAAACAGGCCTAGTGCTTAGAGGAAAATAAAATAAAATAAAATAAAATAAAATAAAATAAAATAAAATAAAATAAAATAAATATAATCTCACTAAAAAAAGCTCGTTTGATTTAGTAGTCAAAATATTTTTTCCTGTTGTACAGTACTGAGCTCTGAGCCTGTGTGTGATTTCTGTCCTGTCTCATGGTTAGCACATCCACAGATGTAGAAGGAAATACGCAGCAGAAGTTTTAATGGCTCACACTGCTCTGTGCCTTTGCCCTGAACACACCCACAAGCAGAGCACAGAGCTGGAGTTGTCACGCCGTAACGTTTAGACAATGAAGCATGTCTGCATGTGGTTGGAGCATGTGTCAGCAGTGTAACTGCGACTAGCCTTATAGGATGCTCTGAAGGGTCCAAGCTGCGTAGGCTTTAGTCATGCAGCTGAGCCTCACAGCTCTAACTTCTGCGCCTGGTATTGCAACAGTGCCCAGTGGTGGTGGTGGGGGGTGCCTGAAGCATGTCAGACAGAGTATGTCACAAGATGGCATTCCTTCTGTGTCCCAAACTCCAAATGACTTTGATGAAGTTTGGCATGTGTTTAGTGTTCTAAGAACTTCTATTTTTATGGTGATTAAAAAAACTCTACTTGATAGTTTGCGTCAGCTGCTGTTTATTTTACAAAGAAATGGTTTAATTTCTTTAATTGATAGGTCTATGTAATTGCTGAAGAATGCTGGAAGATCACAGTTCTAAAATACAAAATTAGATACTTACGTCCTCGGTGATCTTTTGAAGATGATCAGCAGCTAAATACAGGCGGTCCCAAAGCCCACCAAAGTCAGCGAGAATCTTTCCATTGCATCCAAGGGGAGAACTGTAACACCTAAAATACCAGGTGTTACACTGAGGGGGTGCCATGGAAGCTCAGCTCACCCTGAGGAAGGGCCAAGGGGGAGAGGCAGGCACGTTGTTACACCGTGTGAGCTGCAGCAGAGGTATGGCCTACCCTGCTATGTTTCTCCCCACAGATTTATAGCTTACACTGGGGATCACCCTCTGCCTTGGGCTGTCCATGGCCCAGGCTCCTCAGACTGCTCTGCCTTCTCCACTTCAGCCTCTACTACTCTCTGAAGCAGAAAATGCTCAAGACTTAACATACAGTAGCTCTGTCTTGGGAATATTCCTGGACTGATGTTGTGCTGGCCATTGGTATTGCAGATGGACAAGGCTGTAATGAAGCCAAAATCTGGTCCATGTGTCATCCAATTAGCTAAGTAATCTTGGACTTAAAAAAACAAAGATGGCAAGGACTTGTCTTTGACATGCATGCTAAATTTTCATGTGGCTTTGTTAGCCCTAGGTCTCTTCTTCTCTTTATTATTATTACAGCACAAATCAGATTATTTAACTAATTATTTCTAATTCCTCATTTCCTGTAATATCAGAAAAATTGAAATCAACATCTATTTTTTTTTTTGCCAGCTTTGTTTTTTTTTCTATTTGGCAAGTACTGCATCAGCCCTTTTTAAGGGGAATTACATGATGCTTGTACTTTACTTGTTTTAATATCTTAGACAAGTATGATTTCAGCGTAATTGAGGGATTAATAATTATTCATTAGCATGTGCTCCATATCCTGATTGTCTGGCTTTGTAACAGACAGGCAACCATGCTGAACAGAGTTACACTAACACAACATTTTTTTGAAAACCTACCAATGGATCAGAAAGTAAACTAGGAATGGGAGGTCATCTCATGGAGCAAAACATCTTCGGAAAGAATTCACAAATTATTTATGAGCATCTCCTCAATAACAAAGTTGCACTGACACAACCAACTATATTTCCTGATTCGTCTCAGCTTGATAGATGTGCAATATAGACACCAGAACTGTGTATGAATGCAATGGGTAGGAATCATTCTGTTATTAGTAACAGTATGTGTACTTTGACCATGTGTCATAAAAAGAACTCTCAGAAACTTTGATTGCCAAAAAACATTGTGGATGTTTGTGGTGTCATTAAAGCTGGTTTACAATACATAGATTAATCTCTAGGGCAGTAACGCAGTTCTCTGGAAAACAGTGTACCTCCAAGAGAAAAGAGCAACAGAGGGAGAAGGAGGGAAAAAAAAAAAAAAAAAAAAAAAGCCACCAAATCACAAAATCAGCTTTGTAAGTAAAAGACTACCGGTGAGTATAAGCTCACAGGTATCATGAAGGTTGAACCCCTGAAAACCTTACAGGATCAGCATCAGAAATGTATGCCAGAGCATGCTTGCTGCAGATTCTCACCAGTAGAGTCTTACTGGGCTTTACACCATTACAATCTAATATACTGATTAAAAGTCTGTGAGAGAGAAATAAAACATGTTTTTGTAAGAACTGCAGTGCATTTATCAGAGTAGACATTTTCTAAACTGTCAGATTGGCTAACCAGATTTGAGATTTTTCATTGAAGTAGTACACTGGAGTGTCCCCCAAACACATTCTTGTCTATTAGATGAATGACACGTAGAGTAAACACTAGTGTGAGGCTTACAAGGACAGTTAGATTTCTAGCTAGCCTTCTTGGACACCTAAACACACTAAAGCTATAGAAAAAAAAATGAAGGAAAAAAATGGTGAAACTATCATTTTGTCCTTCAGTATCTCTCTGAGTATATTGGCAGCTTATGCTTAATGTTTCATACTTACCTTCATATGAGAACTACACCACTATGTACCTGTCTCTCGTCAGTAACAAACACTGGCTGATTTTTTGTTCACTAACAGCCATTTGCAGTGTGAAAGCTGATTCCTCATTCCTGCTGTGCTCTCTGTAAACAACAAATAATCCTGTTACTTACCTAGACAGCGTGTCTTCAGAGTGTAGCTTTTTCAACATGATTTTGAACGTTTATGGAACTTCCCTCTTCAAGGAAGAATACTGCTCCATTTTTGTTGCAGAATATGGCTCCCTTCTAGAAATTTGCCCTATTTCTTGTACACTGTTGTTAGTGACATTGTGTTTGTGGCACAGTAATGGTCATTCAGACATCTTAAAGGATAACAAGTAATGTATTTTCCTAGTTTTGATAGCATGAGAAGTAGTTGAAGATCTCGCTTATTAAATGACAAACAGCCTGCCTCCAGCCGTGTACCATGAATCCACACTTTGCAGCACTTTGCAGCAAGACAGAACTCACAACAACATGGAACTCAACTGTAGGGAAGGAAAATATCCTGAAAATTACAGTGGCCATTATTTGTCAGTGCTGGTGAAATGAAATACACTCCACTATTTCTTTGTGTGTAGGGTTTTTGTTTTTCAATGATACGCTTGAAAATAGCCTGTCCTGAGCCTCTGTGACTGGTATCATTAAAAGCAGGGAGGGATCTCTGGAGACCACCCGGCCAAGCAGTGTCTGCTGCAGCAGGGTTCCCAGGACTGTGTCCAGTTGAGTTCCACAGATGGAGACTCCACAAACTCTCTGGGCAACTTGTTCCACTGTTGGACAGTAAGAAGTGTTGTGTTCGGGTGGAATTTCATGCGTGCCCATTGCTTCCCGTCCGTTCTGTGGGCACTAATTCAAAGGGCCTGGCTCCTGCCTCTTCATTTGTTCCCGTCGGATCTTTCTCAACATCCAGCCGTTCTTGGGAGCCACTCTCTGTATCTGGTCAATAGCAAGTGACAATGGCTTCTGATTTATTAGTTTATTAGAGACAAAAGTTTATCAGGAACTGGACAAGTCAAACACTCTTTCATTTAAAAGGCAATGGCATTTCCTTAAAGGAGAGCATTTGTCATCTCCTGCTATAGTGACTTCTTTTTCTGTCAATACAGGAAACTGGTATTGCAGAAAAAAGTCTGACCCAAATTGATGAAGACGTTTAAAATATAAAATCTCTGAGTCTGAAGTCTAAGATAGCATTACGTCAAAATGTCCAATGCCCTCCACATCATCCATGATATTTTTCATAAGGCAGGTTTCAGGGTCAAGAAACAATAATTCTGGAGGCTGAAAATGAAGGAAGTCAAAATTAAATAGTCAGTTCTGCTGCTTGTTGTGTGTGTCCCCTGCAATGTAGGGCACATTGTTTGGTCACACCTGTTTGGCTGCTGGCTGGCTACTGGAAACACATCGTGGTTTAGAAAGTTTCTATGGAAGCTTTTGTTTGGCTAGATACTTTCCATGCAGAAGGAGAAATCAGAGGGATCTATTTCTCCAAAACAAAAAATTTGACTGGAATGCAAACTTGTCCCTCAGAGAGGGGGCAGTGAGAAATAAATTTTTCTCGCTTTGCTGTTTTCTTCGGTCAGGATTTTTCAAGAGGTTTAAATGCCATCCTAGCTCTTCTCACAAGATTTGTGAATATTTATCAGGAAGTTACTACTTCGTTGCTCATTAAGTGAGTTATTAAATGAGAGAGAAACAGGTCGCTAATACTGCATTTTGCTCAAACTTTTTCCAGTTGCCCTCCCCAGTGCATGAAATCCTGATCTACTGAAGTTAGCAGCAAGACTGTACTGACTTTATTTGACAGGATTTTGCTCAGCCACTCTCAAACACTTTATGGCAGACATCCAGTAACTTAGGGTAAACACTACATGTGCACACTTTGCAACTTATTAACAACTTAATGGTTTTGCCCTTGGTGGAGCTTATCACATGTTAATCCCTGCCTTCAAGACCAGTAAAATCATGCCATAGGTATTAAAATATTGTATTTTAAACCTATAAAATAAAGTGCCTTTGTCCCTGTGAACCAGGCAGAAAGCTAGTAGCATGAGAAATGCAAGGGAAAACTCTCCTGTTTCAGCATTCCTTGGTAGTTCTGATGTTTGCACATTACCAGGACTGCTGTAATTGTTTAGAAATCCAGAGCTGTATTTGCTGTTCTTTGCTTATAATTACAATATATGGTATATTTTCCACAAAATTAAAACCAAAACAAAAGCACAAGAGCACAGTACATCTGAGAGAGAACCACAGTTCTTACAAAAAAGGATGGGCTGCAGGCTCAGATCACTTCACTCAGAAAGTGAAGCTGACTTCATCTCCATTTGTAGCTCCTTCCACAAGGGTTAACTCCAGCACTTCCAGAGAAGGGAACGGTTTCCTGATGACAGCTGTCAAGGCCCCCCAAAAATGTGAACATACTAGGCCTTGGTCCACAAAATGTGAGTGCAAGTGAACCCTCTCATCCCTGATGATTGAAAGAAAGGATCTGAACTCACTGACCTCAGCTACAGAAGATACAAGAGCACCAAATTTACTTTTGCTGTAAAAATATATTATTTTACAATGTATAATTTAGTGACAAATATGCATACTTTGTCTCTGAAACTTCATTTTAAACCCAGCCGTTATCCCCAAAGCTATTTTTAGATCACCTGACATAGGTTTATTAGCATAGTAGTTGGTGTATTGTGCTCTAACATGTGAAATGTCACCCCAAAACCTTACCGCTTAAGCCTGGTTATTCATGTTGATAAGGAATCAGTTATTTTTAATGAAAATATATTGTCATGGTTATAGCTAAGAATCTTCAGGAAAGGCAAATACTTTCTTCTAAACCTTTCTTCCCATTCTTCTCTTTGAAGTGCTTGAGGTTGAAATGCTGGGAATTAATTCTGTCCCATTTGGGTGGTGTCTGAAATGTACCCCTCATTCAGTCAATGGACTGCCTGGACCTACTGATTATTATTTAAGGAATGTCCCAGAGAAACTAGAATTGGAAAAGGTAAATGTCTTAGAATGCAGAATCTCATCTCAGACTGTGCACAAATGACCTGTGTTAGCTAGACAAAATTTTGGAGTCACTCAGGAAGCTCAAACACTCAGACATGGGTTTTGCTGAAGTGGGACTTTGAGTTAAACAGTTTTGAGCAGAGAATATCCTGGATTCTGCTGTCTCTCTGCTGTCCATTTTATAAATGAGGTCTTGGGCCTGAGCATCACTCCCAGTTTCAGCAGCAACAGAGCTGATTTTCTTCACAGTGTCTGCTGTGAAGCTGTGCTTTGGCTTTAGGAGAAAAACAATGTTGATCACACACCGATGTTTCAGTTTTTGCTGAGCGGTGCTGCACAGAGCCAAGGAGGTTTCAGTTTCTCAGCTTCTTATGCTGTCCTGCCAGTGAGGGGGGCTGAGGGGGCACAAGTTTTTGGGAGGGGGCAGGACCAGGGCAGCTGACCCAAAGTGGCCAAAGGGCCAAACTGTTCAACACTTGCTTCATATATATATATATATATATATACACATAAAATTATCATTGCTACTATTATTTTCCTTTTCTCTTCCTTTGCTGTCTTAGTAAATAGCTTTTCATCTCAAGCCATGAGCTCTACTTTGTTGCTTTCTTCAGTTTCTCTCTCCCATCCCACTGGGAGCAGGTAGAGTGAGCAAGGTGCCGCGCTGCCTGCTGGGTTAAATCACAACAGCATCCCATAAGCACTCTGTGACTTGTGACTGCTCCCACCAGACCAGGAAGCAGTGCACATGCACCACAGGACCCAGGGACTTGGAGAGTGGCCTGTAAGCCTTGATCAGTAAATGCTCTCCTAGCTGAAGCTGACAGAATTAGATCCTCCACAAAATGCAGCTGCATTTCCTGCCCTTTTCAGATCCCGTTCCTGGCAGGTAGTTATCTGTCCAACCTAATGTCTAGAGCCCTCATCTGAAGTGGGAAATCCAAGTTTAGATCCTTCTTCAGCCTCAGTGTGTTCAAGTTCACAAATCTTCCTTCTAAGAAGACAATTCAGATGCCCAGGACATGGTCTGTGAAGCCAGGACAGGGTCAACAAAGCAGCCAGATTTACTGGACAGCAGAGTGCTGAGCAAGAGGCATGATTTGGTGGTGCTTGGTGGCTTTCAGGCCTTCTCCTGGGGAAGAAGTCAGAAGAGACCTTGTGCTTCTCCCCCCACTAGTATCTCCAAATAAGTACGGCAGGGAAGGAGCGAAACAAACATAAACAGTGCTCATTTTAAGGCTGACAATACTTGCAATATTTTCACTGTGCAAGCATGCTGCTTTGTAAATATTATCCCTTTATCAACAAAGTAATCCTAAATAGCTGCTCTATCAGAGGAATTTCTAGCTGGCTAGCTAGTCAGATTACTTCTATCTTTCAGTGTTTGTGATATGCACGTCACATTCACAAACTCAGCTCTGCCTAATTTCTTGCTAGAAGATATACAAAACCCATACACAGAGAATCGATCATCCTGTAAAAGGGAATAAGAGTTTGAGGATTCCAGGGGAGCAATGGCAGTAGTAATATTAATGAGCGTTGCAGGTGCCTTTGTTGTTCTAGTCAAGCACGCAGACAATGCGCCAACCCTAAGGATTTTATGTGCTGATAGCAACATGGAACAGTACAAAAATGAAAAAACAGTGATGTCTTTGCTGAGCAGCACACAAGGAGAGCTTCATGGCAGGAAGGAATTTTGAAGATGCATTTAATGGTGATACAGAAAGGTACAATGAGCATACTGAGAAGGTATGGCAGGTAAGGGGGATGGAAGTTACATCCTTACTGTATCTGTGCCTGTGAGCCTAAAACTGCTTTAATAGAAATGAGGGCAAAAGGGAAGAATACAGGTACTTTGAAAAATACAAAGGATAAAATCTTGGAGATCTATGATAAGTAAATTATTGTGGTTTAATTAAATGCTTCTGAAGGCCATATTTTTACCCATTACACTGTTAATAAAACACCAGGTGCAAATAATTTTATGGACAGAATGAGTCACAAAGTGTGTGGGAGATGGCAGGGTCTAGCAGGAGCATTACTGCACAGAGAGCATGGCTGAGAGGCAGGAGGCAGCGGTTCTATTTCAGACTGTGTCACTGGCTTGTTTCTTAACTGAGTGAATCACAAAGGCTCAGATATTAAAAGCAACTTCTAATTCCAGATGCTTTGCTTTAGACACTGAGTCTGTCTTTTCAAAAGTGCTGGACACCTGCAGTTCTCCTTGCAGTCAGATGGGATATTCTCTGGATGAAGTCATAAGTATCCAAAGCCAAGTCCTGAATGACTAAGAGAGAGGTTTCATGTCGTGGCAACACTGACCCTCTGGCTAGCTGCTGGTGAAAGAGCTGCCCTGCTCACACCTTGTTCTCCCACCAGCTGCTTTTGCTTCTCTTGTGCTGTGTCTGACCTCACTGACTCAGGGCCCTAAACCGGCAGCAATATTCACTTGCAGGGGCTCACACAACTTCTGGTTTGGCTCCTTGAGTTGTCCTCCCTTGTAGCCACACAATCACTAGAGGGTTGCAGGGGCACCTTGACACGGTAAGGAGGAGCAAGAATTCCCTCTGAGGCAGCCATACTTAAAGAATAATTCTGAACACGTAGGTATTACCCTCACCGATGGTTTGCTTCAGTTTCATCCTTTGTAAAATGAGAATGGGAACAGGTTAGACAGCAGGTTAGACTGCACAAACAAGAGTGTGCATGAGAAAGAATGAGGACCGAAAAGTCTTCATAGAATCATAGAATCAGCAGCAGGATAGCTGCTGGTCTGCCAGTGCCACTACACAACAGTCATCCTTTAAGAAGAATGACTACTTCAAGTGCTCAGCTAGTGAAATGCTGAAGAAGGCGGTGTGATCTTTCCCACTTGCGTGAAGCAAAGCCAAGGTTTGTCATCATCTGCACACAGTTGCAGCACACAGAAGCTCAGGATTTTCAGGCTCACCCAGAAGGAGTCACTCCTTGCCCTGCTCCTGATTTAACTTTGTGCAGCGTTATTGTAGTTACAGACCATCCAGTATTTCACCATGGCAGCCCCCACTGAAACGGTTATGTCAGGTAGCACGGCTGTGGATGTGGGCATTAAACATGAAACCATGTTCAGTGATACCTGGTCCTGAAAGGTACGATGGATTTCTTTTTGCTGTACATTCAGACTGAAAGACTACCTGGAGAAGAGCACAGGAAGAAGCACGCTACATTTATTAGCAACTGATCACAAGAAACCCTCCTGAAATTAACTTTGTGTCTATGTGAGCAGGCAGTCTCATGCAACTCAGCGATAATGGCAATGGTGATCGTCAGTTCAGTTATATTCATTTTGCTTCTTCATACAACAACTAGAAGCAGATTTATTGATTGAAATGCAAGTTACGACAAATAATCAGAAGCAACCAGTATGTGGATATATTTCCATAATCTTCCAATAACTTCTTAATACAGACAGAATATGGGCCTTACTCCCAAACATATACCGATATCCCAAAATATCCCAAATTAATGTTTTATATATTACTGATGATGCATTTGTTGTTGTTAAAGATTAATACCTAAATATTATTCTGAAAATCGATAATGTGATGTGCAATCATGATAGGGCGTCGTTAAGACAATCTAGCTGAAGTCACAGCAATTGTCTATGTGCTGTATACGAGCAAGAATGACCTCCGTCACCTGAAGGTGGCCTGCATTAGTCACACATATCTAGAATTATTCCTCATCCAAAACAAGGCTGAGAAATTATATGAACACAGTAGCAATACTGCTGGCACAGGAGAATGAGCTTTCTATAGGCAAAGAAGCTGCACAGAAACAGGGCATAAGTGTATTGTGAAACATTAGCCTATAAATAGATGTGCAGTATGTTACAAAAAAAAAAACATGTAGGAAAAAAAAAAAAAAAAAAAAAAAAAAAGAAAAAAAAAAAAAAAAGAAAGAGAAAACCTTAACAGGCTGTTTTCTTTGTTCACTGCTGGATTCTCAATTATATTTTTGTGCACGCAAAGTACTGCATAAGCAGTATAAACAATCTCAGAAAGGTATTTTTTTAGTGCTTCCTGTTAAATCTGGCTGTGAAAAGTAGAGCTACAAAAAATAAGGCATAATGCAATACTTCTCTTAAGACCAGTTTGCAATGGGTTTGTTACACTTTAGCATTGAAACAGAAATTATTTAATACTTGGAAAATACATACAGTTCTATAAAACTGGCGTCAACCCTTTGGCTAAATTTTGAACAACTAACTTTATAATTCCTTAACCATTCACTCAGCACTTGGAAGTGTCACTCTGTGGACAAAGTAGACAATCCTGCACAAAGCAAACAGCCATTAGAAGTAAATATTAACAGGACTTCATCTAATGCAGGAGAGAATGTCCATTCAAAATGTTTTATTTCCTCTAAAATGCTGAAGCATTACACGTGTGAACATACAGAGACATCTATGACCTAGACTGAACCAGAACAAGTTCCAAAATGCAGGTTCACAGCACCAGTTCATCTTGTTTCAAATCGTGGCCCAGTGCTCACTGAAATTAATAGAAACCCTTCCACTGACTTCCAAGTGCATTGAATCATGTTCTGCATGATTTTAAAACTACATACAGATAGGTAGTCACTTCGTACAAAAACATACGCTCATATTTTTACCACTGGATTTTTCTCATTATAAATAATTCTTCATGTTCAACAGAAATCGGGGATTTTTTTTCTTAGCAAAAAGTAAACATTTTGCATGTCCACAAATATCTAAAATAGAAACGCTTTTGAAAGGAGAAAGGACAAGAGTTATGTCAGGTTCCCATATGTTTACCACTTTTTACTCCCACATTAAGTAAGAGGACCCCAAGTTTAATGCATATAATGACAATCTAATTTTATTCTGCTATAAGACTACAACAACAAAAAAAAAAAAAAAGAAAGGAAGAAATAAAAAGCAGTACTTTTCTCTTTTTGCTTGTGACTGGGCAAATACACAGCACAACACAACAAAAATTGGTCACGAGATATCACTGTGCAATTGATGAGAGCTATCCCATGCAATCCAAGTGTACCCATCCTCAGGGGAAGTCTGCAACACTTCAGACATTTAGCCATTGAAGTACCAAAGAGAGTGAAAATGAAAACAACAATTTTCAAAGCCGAAAGGAAATATGTGATGTTATGTAAGGACTATATACACAAGGAACAACGATTGCTTATAACAACATGTTCCTGGGCTACATCAAGGATATTCTGAAGTAAGCTGCTGGCTTCCAAGAAGATTTAAGCACTGCAGAAATATTTCAAAATCATGGCATTATGTACAGAAACATTTCCTTCGTGTGAGGCACAGCAGCTCCTATGCACAGGCTCCTGACCTATGTTCTCCCTTGGTTTTGGACAAAAGAAGGCACTAGATATCACATTCTTGAGAGACATTCACAAAAACATTGCCAGCTTACACATTAATTTGTGTCTTTTGACTTCTACAGTGCTTACTGTTAACACAAAGAATTTCACAAATGATGCAAATACGCTTGCTGCTCAATAAATATGAGGAAAACGAGAGCAAGCCAAAGAAAGGTTGCCCTGAGCATCCCAGTTTGTAGCTATGGGTCACTCAGCGCTCTTGAAATTCTCTTGCGCAGGTCACAACAGCACAAACACACCACACTGTGCAGAGAGGCCTAAGATGGGCCTGAATAATGCAAGTGGGACTCATGAAGAAGCTGTGCTGCTAGAGAAAGAATAATAACAAAAGCAATTTGACAGGCACCCCGATGTTTCTTTAGGTGGTAAAGGTATTCCCGTGTGCTTTACTTCATGGATATCCATGAGAGCACAAAATCCCACCTCCTCATCATATGACTCCAAGGAGATTCTGTTGCCAGGATGCTGCAGCATTCTCTACCTGATTTTATTGTTATGTGGGACAGCACTGACCTGAGAGACAAGAATGTTCTCCTTTATGTGATGTGCAATAACTCACATTCGTATAGACATTTATACATCAAATGTTGCTGTTAATAAAATTGTTTCTATTAGAAAACAACTAGGATATTTATTTTTTCTGTAATAAATTGTTGCTTTCCTTGTTGGTATTTTCTTCTACAGGCAAATAGGTTAACCAAGTATGCATGTTAAAAATTTCTTCCCTAGTCTCTGCCATATGAACTCAATATAAATGCTTTTAATTTCCAGATGTAATGAAAAGATTCTCTTGTGTATTTGTAAAGGCTCTCCTGGAAGTTACTTCCAGGTTTATAAATTTCATCCAAAGATGCTTAGGCAACACCAAGTAGTTCATGATACAATCCAGTAAGCACAGTGTCATTCTGGAAAGTGGAAGGCAAAGGAAATATCAAAATTTATACTGAAACACAAAACATAGAAACAAAAAATCATGTTGATTTCAGAAGAGGAGGGAATCGTTTTTACTAAACATTTATGTAGTGTGAAAAGCTAGTCTGAAAACTACATAGTGGAAATTCATTTTATATTGGAGGGAAAAAGGTGTTCTGAACACCGTTCTTTTTGCTTTGAGGGCTGCTATACCAGATTTTTGAGGTGCTCAATTTGAAGAGTACGTGGGCCTGAAGCACCCACATGTGCTTCTTCTGGAGTGATGAGGAAACGACATGTAATTTCTGGGTGGGAGGGCAGTTACGGTACAGCAAGAGAAGAGGGAGGAGGGGAGAGGCGCAAACATTTGGAATTAACTGAAGTAGATGTTTACAGAGGACCTACCCATACAGAGTTCCTTTATCAATACTGCAGAAACAACTAGGCATTTACAGGGTTACAGTTCATCTTATCAGAAAATGACTGTCTGAGTTGAGTCAGATGTATCGCACTCTTACACTGGAACTTCTCTCCAGAAGCTGTAATGAGGTATTAGGACTCAGCTGTAGAAGGAAGGCAAGATGACTCTTCAGCAGGGCCTGTTGTGATAGGACATGGGGAAATGGTTTCAAACTGAGAGAGGGGAGATTTAGCCTGGATATAAGGAAAAAGTTTTTTACAGTAAGGGTGGTGAAGCACTGGCACAGGTTGCCCAGAGAGGTGGTGGATGCCCCATCCCTGAAGACCTTCAAGGTCAGGCTGGACAGGGCTCTGAGCAACCTGATCCAGCTGTGGATGTCCCTGTGCACTCCAGGGAAGTTGGACTGGATGGTCTTTAAAGGTCCCTTCCAACTCGGGCAATTCTATGACTCTATGAATCCTTTGACAATACTTAGCAAAGAGACGCGACTCAACCAGAAGCAGAGAAAAATGAAATCATTGTATGAAACTGGGGGAAGAAACTGTGTAAAACCATTTAGGAATGGATCTGATTCAGGATGGGATTGGTATGAGAGAGCAATAGGGACAGAAAAGTTCTCTGTTTCAGGAAGGGGGCAATGGGCTCCTTAGCTCAATCTATTCCTCTCTATCTGGAGTAATACAGTGCTAGCAGCTCTGTATCCATGAGGGGTAATGGCTTTAAGCTGAAAGAGGGGAGATTTAGACTAGCTAATAGGAAGAAATTCTTCACAGTGAGGGTGGTGAGACCGTGGAACAGGCTGCCCAGAGAGGCTGCGGATGAACACTCCCTGGCAGCGTTCAAGGCCAGGCTGGATGGGGCTCTGAGCAACCTGATGGAGTGGGAGGTGTCCCTGCCCATGGCAGGGGGTTGGAACTAGATGGTTTGTAAGGTCTCTTCCAACCCAAACTGTTCTATTATTCTGTGATTCTATTCCATTGTATGGCAGACAAATTTCATGACTGTTATTGATGATTTACTTTTGACAATACAGCCAAAGAAATTTAGCAGACTTTGGTTCCCACTATCATCAATTCTTTCCTCATAGCCATTTTCCTTCACACCCTAGCAGCCAGAAAGCTGTCTGTTGAAGAAACCTCCCTAAGTTCAAGGGAATAGTTGCAGTGCTGTGTGTCTGGGGGAATGGTAGCTCGTAGCTCCTGCCACTTCACCTGGGCTGGCATTTATCTATATAGAAATGCAATGGGCTGGAGAGCTGAACTGGCACAAAAATTAGCAGTTCATCTCATGGCCATTTGTTAGAGGACAAAGCAGCCATGGCAGCTCCAGAGTTCTTAGCATCCAGGGCAAAAAATGTACATTATTTCTTTTAAATCACTTGGAAATAAATAATACAAACAGGAAAACCTGTTTACATGAATGTCCACAGATTTATCCTGTCACGCTAATTCCACTTTATTTTACACTCAAGTCTCAAATATCCAGACGCTTAAATAAAAACTCTCACAAACCATACTCCTCTTGGTTCCTGCTTTTTACAAAATGTATTTGCTGTGGATCCCTCTAACTGTTTTGTAAAACTTTTATGAAAAACTGGAAATTCTAGATTCCTACTATATCTGTTACAAAAGGGGCAACATGTCTAAGAAATCTGTGTCTTACACAGAGCAAAGCACTTGGATCCTACCACTGCATAAAGTGTTCTAAAACGAGTAACTCTCAGGTAAGTAACAGAAAATGCCACAGCCTCCTTGACATGGAGACTTCCAACTTTCACATTGTCTCATATTCTACTTCTTTTGGAACCTTCCTCTTTAAACAAGTAAACATTGAGTTTGATTAACTTACATTGTGTGTATAAAGCATAAAGCATTGTCTGTTAAACACATGCTCTCTGTAAAGATGCGATTATGTTTGAAAAGTCTTCCAGCCTTCACAACTACAGCTGCTAATCAATGCTTAGACAAATGAACTGTCTAATGAAATGTATATGTCCTATTTTCTTCTTCACATTTCTTCCATTTTACACTACATATGTGCTGTATAGCAGCGGCCCAGAACCATAGCCCCAAATCCAAAACTTTTCCAAAATTTTTGAGAGTTCAGGAGTAACAGAGTACTCCCCAGGAGGGCTCCAAGCCTCTGGAATTTGATTTCCTTTTGGTCTACAAGTTCCTGGATTTAGAAACATTCCAGGCATGCTACACAGTCCCTCTTACCCTGCAGACATTCAAAGAGGATGAGGCCTGAGAGATGGAAGGGCTGGAAAAATGAAAATGAAAGTAGGTGGGGTTTCATAAGATGGGTCCCAAGAACGTCTTTATTTTTTGAAGGATAATATCTAAATAGGAACCTTCATAGCTGGGAATTCTGATGAACTCAAGTACTGTTCTGAAGAGTTTTAGGCTTTCAGCATGCTAAATGCTGAAAGGTACTCAGAGCCATGGGTGGGTATACAAGTTTTTTTGCTTGTTCCACAACAAAAACAATATGAAGAAACCACGTGGTATAATTGAGTCCCAAATAACCACACTCACTAAATAATACACAAACATGCAAGATATAGCTGGGGGCATACTGCTGCTCCGACTGGTTTCTGGCAGCTTCTATAAACACAAAGGGTGCTATTAAAAGGTTCACAAGTGATTTAAAGAGACACTAACATATCCTTATACACTAAGAAATAAAATTGGTGCTGTAGAAATCAAATCAAATCAATCAATAAAAAGAAGTGTAGACTGTGAAAAGAAAGCATTACACTATGTTGTCCTTTATTTTCTTACAAGAAAAAGTAAGATGCAATGGTTGTAGGGGTTCTGGTCAATACAAATAACATTCCTAAACACCACAAATCATAACAGAGGAAGATTCATACAATAATGGTAAGATAATGCTGACGCGGTCTGAGCTATACCTAGTTTCAGCAGACTGTGGGGTTATTTAATGCATTGTATTTATCCTTTCCTTGTTAAACAAGTGAATAACAAATAATTATGTAAAAATGTCCCTCCAAACCAGAATCAGAACAATAAAAATAAATATTAACATAAATGCAATAATTTTAGCTACAAGTAAAAGACGTATCCACAGTATGCCCCCGTTATATCACTCAGACAGAACACATGGACATTAAAGCAGGCATGCATCAATACAATTAGACCTGTTTTAAAGAAGCCATAGTTTAATTGAGAATTGTGTTTCTTTGTGGAGAACTTTTGCACAGCGAGGAACTGATGAGAAGTCATAGTCATGATAAAAATTGCTTCCATGGAGATAACTGGAATCAGGACTTAAGATTCCTGAGAAAACAGAATTGCGTAGGTATGGCCTATCAGCACCTCTCATGAAGGATGTATACTGTATAAACACAGAAATTACACTTTGAGAATATCCAAACACCACACTACTCATTTCTCTCCAGAAGGCAAGTAGTCAGCTAGCCCCCAACTTTTACCACTTGGCAAAAAAAGTGAAGATATTTAACATAAATTATTTTTTTCCACTCATGATTTACTGGAGCATTTGAAAAGTAATATAAGCACTTCCTACAAAAGATGCAGCAAACCTACCATTGTGCCAGCCCAATACACTGACATTGTTTTATGCTTTTGTGACACTGGCTCAGAGGATGAAGAGAGCAAAGAATATCTGAGAATATCTCCTCTCCTGTCAGACACCATTAACATTAAGGAATTTAATTTGAATCCCTGTTAAAGGGGACTTGGATATAACTGTTCTGTGCTTTTGGAGGACAATACAGTGCAAGGAAGAAATCTCATTATTTGTTTTACCTTCCTTTGTTTAAACTTATTAGCTGGTTAGGAAGATGCATATTGTAAAACATGAAAAGTTCACCATAGGCAATAATCTCTAAACAATTCAAAACAAAACAAAACAAACGACAAACAACAGCAACAACAAAACAGCCCTCCTTTGCCTTCTACTTTCTTTTTTTTTTTTTTTTTTTTTTTTTTTGGCAGATTCTCCAGTGCAATTAAATCTAGCTGCAGCTCCCAAACAGACAAGCAATTCAGTACCTGCCTCTGCTAGACTGATTTTAGCTACTGCTTTTGGAGTATAAAGTTGGCATTCTGCTTCTCGCCATCATTTCTATGAGTTTAATTCTCCTTCCAGTCATGACAAGGGGTAATTCAACATCAACATTAACAGGGAGTAGTGGTTGAGAAGTTATGAATACCCTTCATCTGATCTCTGGTCTTTCCACTGCTGCTGCAGTGGGCAATGCATTTATCAGGGCAGTTTGTGCAAACTATAGCTCATGCCTTTCTCTTCTCCACTCCAAAATGGAGAGAGCAGAATTTCCAGTGGAAATGTTTGAGTAATTAAACAAACACAACAAGCACAATCTAATTAAACTTCAGAGTTGAGTATAAACACACTTGTTTAGTTCATAATGTTTTAAAAATGGATTTCAAGGGTGGACTATTCTGTGCATAAGGAATTTGTTGGATGGTCGCAGCCAAAGGGTTGCAGTCAATGGCTCTACGTCCAGGTGGAGGCTGGTCATGAGCAGTGTCCCCCAGGGGTCTGTCTTGGGACCGGTGCTCTTCAACATCTTTATCAACAACTTAGACTGTGGGATCGAGTGCACCCTCAGCAAGTTTGCTGATGACACCAAGCTGAGTGGTGCAGTTGATAGCCCTGAAGGAAGGGATGCCATCCAGAGGGACCTGGACAGGCTGGGAAAGTGGGCCCATGAGAACCTCATGAGGTTCAACAAGGCCAAGGGCAAGGTGTTGCACTTGGGTCGGGGCAATCCCAGGTGTGTGTACAGACTGGGAGAAGAACTCCTTGAGAGCAGCCCTGCCAAGAAGGACTTGGGCGTTGTGATCGACGAAAAGCTGGCCATGAGCCGGCAGTGCGCTCTTGCAGCCAGGAAGGCCAATGGCATCCTGGGCTGCATCAAGAGAGGGGTGGCCAGCAGGGAGAGGGAGGGGATCGTCCCTCTCTACTCTGAATTTTTGAGGCCCCACCTTCACTGCTGCATCAAGGCCTGGCACCTCCAGAACCAGAAAGACATGGAGCTGGTGGAGCGGGTCCGGAGGAGGCCATGAGGATGCTCAGAGGGCTGGAGCACCTCTCCTGTGGAGAAAGGCTGAGGGAGCTGGGCTTCTTCAGCCTGGAGAAGAGAAGGCTCTGGTGAGACCCTTTTGCATCCTTCCAGTACCTAAAGTGAGCTTATAAACAGGAGGGAGACCAACGTTTTACATGGTCTGACAGTGACAGGACAAACAGGATGGTTTTAAACTAAAAGAGGGAAGATTTAGGTTAGGTGTTAGGAGGAACTTCTTCACTCAGAGGGTGGTGATGCCCTGGCCCAGGCTGCCCAGAGAAGCTGTGGGTGCCCCATCCCCGGAGGTGCTCAAGGCCAGGCTGGATGGGCCCTGGGCAGCCTGATCCAGTGGGTGGCAGCCAGCCCAAGGCAGAGGCTGGAACTGGGTGGGTTTTGAGGTCCCTTCCAACCCCAGCCATTCTATGATTCTGTGATCTATGATTCTATGATTCTATGATAAGAACAAAAATGAGGGTCCTGCCTTTCGCTGCCTAGAAAAGGATTGTAATGAATGTGAAAAATATTTTTGAACTGGAGCAGGAAAAAGTGTGGCCTCTGTTTCTGGAATATTTCCTTGGTATTTTTGATGAAGTGAAAGCTTTAATTGGAGAAAACACATTGCTTCCTGTAACATATGCCTGACAGGAGCAGAGAGGATAACTGTTCCCTTTTTGAAGCAAATTGGAGGAAAAACATAAAGTTCAATGAGAGAAATAAAGCAAAACTTGGAATGGAAGAAAAGCACCCTACTTATGAGAGTGTTCTATTGTTAATCACAGTTTACTGTGCAAGTCTTAGAATCGAGAGCCTTGTATCATATTGTGCTGAAGTAGTCTCAAATGGTCTGTGAAAACTGGTAATTCAGTATCCATGTGATACAAAGTTAAGCTGAACCATGGTCTTCAAACACATTATGATATACTTCCACTTAAAAAGGACACCAAGTCCATTGGTTTTCTGCAGCAAACTTTGTATAACCTGTAAAATAAGAGAAAACACTTTGGGGAGATGCAACAGAACACGAACACCTACCTCATTGTCCTACCTAGATTAAAGATACTAATACCAGGAACACACTGTTCTGTAACTTGGAGGATCACTAAACAACATAAAATACTACTGACTAAGACTGCTGCTTCAAAAGCAGTAGTAATATAATTATGTTNTAAAAAAAAAAAAAAAAAAAAGCCTTTAATCTGGAAGGCAAAAATTTCCCTCAGGTGCCACAACCAACTGACATCACTAGAATCACTGGTCTCAATTCTATAGAATATTCATAGATACACATTACAAGAAGTCGTCTATCACTTCCTATTCAACTTGTTCGATTCTAGCCACAAGGCTTCTTTGAACCAGACTCTACAGAATTATTCTTTCCCTAGAAAAGAACCCTTTCAAGGTATGTAAGCCTGATCTATCCTTTTGTGAGTATGTACATGCACTTATTAGGCCATGAACAAGATTCTTCTCCAGATGTGGATCATAAATATTTACTGAACATTTCAACAGTTCCTGAACCAATTCCCTTATTAGAATAGAATATAATCCAAACTCCTACTTGTCCTTAAGTCTGCTGTCTATGAGGTTGTCTTCCAGCCCACTATCTGGACCATCTAGTAAAATGTTCTTTAAAAGTTTAATCATTTGCACTTTTTCTGTTCTTTTTCATAAGTTGTTTGGCTTTTAAGTATTTACTGCATTCTTAATTGAAAGAAGAATGTATGAAGCACAGACTTAGGAAAAGTACTTTTTACCCAGTATGTTTTTTTGTTAAAAGGATTTCTTTTTTAAACAAAATAAATGCTGTAAGCAAGGGAAATTGGAGAAAAGAGGGCTTACTGCAGGTAAAAGAATGGTAGATGACAGCAATAAATGTTGAAAAATAAACTGAAAAGTTTCCTAGTAGAACTGATTAGTCTTTAAAATCTGTCTTGTTTAATCTTTGTTAATAAGCCTGACATAAAAAAGAAAACAAATGACAAAGATGGAATACTTTATCCCTGTAGAGGAGAATCCTAACATTATGTAAAAAGCAACGGATTCTACTAACAGAAGTCTGGTCAATCAAGACCAAGAGTGGGTGACTAAAAACCAAAAGAGCAGCAGGGAGAGCACTATTTGGATGATCAGGAAGTACAGATCTTCTCTGACCAGTGAAATCTAAAAGTATCCAGTAAAAGCAAGCAGCTCTACTGTGCTGCTAAGCTGGGGCAGAGAAGGAATTCCAGGGATGCAAAAGAACTCAGAGGGACTTTGACAGGCTGGAGAACCGGGCAAACAGGTACCTCATGATGTTCCACAAAGAGAAATGCAAAGTCCCATACTTGGGGAGTGTTAATCCCATGCACATGTTGGGGGCAGACTGGCTCAAAAGCAGCTCTGCAGTAAATGACCCGGGGGTCTCGGTGGATGCCAGCAAGACCAAGAGCCAGCAATGTGTCCTTGCAGCAGAGATAAGCTACAGCATGCTGGGATGCATTGGGAAAAATATCACTAACCAGGCCAAGAGAGGTGATCCTGCCCTTTTACTCAGCCCTAGTGAAAACATATCTGGAGGGTTGTGTCCAGCTCTGGACTCCCCAGCACAAGACTCTGCTTGTCCTAAGCACACAACGGATATACTGGAGACAGACCAGTGAAGGGCAGCAAAGATGATGAAGGAAGTGGAGCATTTTCATAAGAGGAGAGGGTGAAAGACCTGGGACTGTTTAACCTGGAGAGGAGAAGGCTCACAGGGATCTTATCCACGGGAATAAACACCTGACGGGGGATGGGGGGCACCAAAGAAGACGGAGCGAGACTCCTCCCAGTGGTGCACAAGGAAAAGACCAGAGGCTAAAGGGCATGAATTCAAAACCAGGACATAATATTTTAATGTAAGAAAAATCTTTTTTACTGTTAGGTGAAATGCTGCAACAAGAGAGACTGCAGAATCTCCACTCCTAGAGACAGTCAAACCCCACCTGCACTTAGCCTTCAGTGCCCACTTCAGGTGACCTTTCCTCAAGACCGACGATGTGATCTATAAACATCCCTTCCGACCTCAGCTATTCAGCGATTCTATGAAACTAGGGAACAATACTGGCATCAGGAAAAATGTTTATAAGCTGGCCATAAATAATTGTGGATCAGAAATGTGAATGTTATACATTTTCAGAATACAGAAGTTTTGCACAAACCTTCCAGCAGGAAAAAGTACCTTATAGATTGAATTTGATCAGTTTGCGAAATGGATTAGAACTCAGTTCTCTACAACACTTCTCATAAGACCAATTTGCCCATAAAACAGCTTCCAGTCTTAATTTCCAAAACCAAGGGTTTTAGAACTTGAAGTTTGTAAGCTCGTTTTAGACATCTTGATCTAGCCACAGTCTATTGGATTAAGACGCTGCTTCCCATGAAGATCTGTCAGCATTAGTGCATATGTAGTTGCTCCATAATCCAGTCAAAACTAATCAGTTACTTAAACACACTCTAAACAGAAGTTATCTTACATGGGTTTTTAGGTGTTTTTAAACCAAATACTTTGGACAAAATTGTTAAAGAGTAATAATAAAAGTGTGTACAGTTGGAGAGTGGCCCCTACCCCTACAGCTTTGGCAAGCAGTGCTGGGGGCCAGCATCTTAAATTGCACCAGCTACGGGCAGAAGAGCCTGTCTGACCATGCACAACATTACAGGTGGATTTTATTTTTTTTCTAGAAATTAAAGCAAGTCCAACTCAGAATAAATAGGCATGCAGTTGGCTTATTAGGCATTCTTAGGGCCCCATGTGTACCTCTTATCCAGGGATTTAGCTGCTTATGGCTCAGGCTCAATGTTGGCTTAATGTGGCTGCTTCTTCCTGCCAAGCAGGATCATGAACATTTGGAGAGTGAAGAATAAATTCCTGTGCTAACTCTAAGGGTAGAGCTCTTAAATAGTACACATACAGGCAGGAATATTCCCACCTCTAAAAATGTATCTGATTTCTTCCATAAAGGCTTTAAGTGACTGAGAGAAAAGAACGTCTGATGAGAGATTGAATTGCTATTGTATGCCTCAAAATGAAGAAGCTGTTATGGAAAAGCACCTGATTTTCTCACAGGGACGAAACATCCCGACAGCAATTTTCACTTGCCTGAGCTCAGCTGTCTGAGCTGTCCTAGCTAAGCTACTAAGCTGCTCCTCAAACAAACCAGATGTGTACTACTGAATTTGGTGACAAACTATTTGGTACACAATTTTAGTTGATTGGTTTTGCTAAGTGATGCCTGTTCTAAGTGTATACTCCGTGTGTTAGGAGCAGACCTGACATTGACAATGATAGCCAAGCTGACAGTTACCCAGATTTACATGCATGGAATTAACAATCTGATTTCAAGGACACACATTTATATGTTTTGCCAAACTGACTGTTGCTGATACGATACAAGAAAAATTATGTAAGTGAGGCAGCACAGTTGTGAGGCCATTTCTAAGAACGCTCTTTCCTACAACTTAAGAAAACAAAGAAAGAAGTTCCAGAGGAGTCAATAAAATATATTTTTCTGATCGTCTTTGGAATCATGAAATCAGTGCCAAGACTGTTCTATGTTTAGATATGCCAATCTGGGCAATATTCTTTAAATTTGATCATTCTGCCTTGCTAAGAATGAATTGAAAACCTTTTAATATCAGGTGTCTTAATTCCAGCATGTATACCAGGCAAGAGATCATATTAGAATTTTCACTTTTGCCAGAGACAAGACTTCGCTGCTCAGCAGAAGGCAGGGATGTGCATGCAATGCTACCAACTGCCACAGCATTCACAGAGTCATATCATAGAATTACAGAATTATTAAGGTTGGAAAAGACCTCTAAGACCATCTAGACCAACTGTCACATTCCATTCTGTAGCACCAAGAATACCAGTAAGGTGCCACTTCTACTGACAATTCTCTTTCTGTATAAGACGGCCTAGAAAGCAGCCAGCAATGCAGGCTCTTTTTCAGATCTCAGTGACTCGTACATATACTACTCCTGTAAGTTAATTTAAGAGAGGAATGGGCACTTATTATTGGTACTGAAGTTTTATCCAGCATCTTTAATAAGCAGAGAGCTCCCAAAGCTTTATGAAGTGTCTCTAAACACACATAAGCAAAAACAAAAGACACCGTGATGTTCAGATGTAAAACAGTAGCCTGACAACACACACAAAAAAATTTACCATAGCGCATGCGTCTAGCTCCCCACAGAGGAAACAGGACACAGGTTCTTTGTTATGACAGCAATTCTGACTCATTAACGTATATCCTATAATGACTGAGTCTGAAACTTCACTTTCATGGTGGATCAGCTGGAATTCTGGTACGCTGTAAAAAGGAAATCAAAATCATCGGATCTGTGAAAGGGAAAGTTTGTTTAGGAAAATGTGGCTTGCTTGAACTAGAATTTAGCACAGACACTAGAACAGCTGCGAGAGATATTCCTGGACCATGTGATGAACACTTCAGAGCAATGAAGTACTCTAGAGTACAATTAGTATTATTGCAAGTATCAGGACCTCATTTTTACACCATCTGTAGAGTACAAAGACTCAAGTAGAGAGGTTCTTGA
>VXAV01006347.1:101040-118964 GCA_013399715.1 Alectura lathami | reverse complement strand
GCTGCGCCGAGGGAGCCCGCCGGGGCCCCGTGGCCGGGCCGCTCCGCCCTGCCCCTGGCGGGCTGCGAGTGCGGCCTGGGTTTGGAAGCCCTCTCCAGCAAAGCCCACAGACGGAGCTTGTTTCTGGTCTCTTCCGGAGAATTGCAGGCTTTTTCCTCTGCGTAGCAACTTCTTCTTGGTTGTATCGGGAAGTCTGTTGGGTAAAATAGCTAATTTTCCATAGGTAGCACCCTGCTTTAAGGTGGGGCCAGCACTTCATTTCTGTCACGCTCACATACTGTGCAATACTTGTAGCAAAAACAAGCTCGCTCACGGGCAATGAAAAGTGACTTAAAATAGCAATTCTTGTGTCTGTGTGCACTTCTACTTTTTTTTGTTTCCTTGTTCCACAGTGTTTCCCCAATAAAAGGCCGAAGAGATGTTTGACGTGAAGGCCTGGGCTGTGTACATTGTGGAGTGGGCCGCCAAGGACCCGTATGGCTTCCTCACCACCGTGATCCTGGCCCTTACCCCACTGTTTGTTATTAGCGCAGCGCTGTCATGGAAGCTTGCAAAAATGATTGAGGCCAGGGAGCGAGAGCAAAAGAAGAAGCAGAAACGACAAGAGAATATTGCAAAAGCCAAACGAGCAAAGAAGGATTAAGCGGGCAGAAAAGGCCGGCCGTGTGCGAGGAGTTCACTTTTTTAATGAAGCACTGCAGTACATTTTGTGTTGCAACCTTGATACTTGATGCTGTTATTTCCTGACGTATGAAATTTAACTCCTTTGGTATATTTCTTTTCTGCTGAAATGATCTGTGTTAAAGGTTGCCCAAATGACAACGTTACAGTGATTTCATCTTCTTACGTACCTCTGCAGGCTGCTTTTCTAAATTTGCATGTTAAATTCAAAAGTGAATTAACTGGTGGGCGCTAGGGGTGTATTTTTTTCTCAGCTGAACAATGACTTAACAAGTGTCAAATTATGGGGGATATGTAAACAACTCCTTAACCTTATGACCTTATGTTTCTTACTGTGGCAAGCCGTCTTTTGTTACTATCTCTGCAGGAGCTCTGCAGCAGTACTTCGTGTTGTGCTTACATGTATTTGCAGTTCCTGGGTAAACTGGATTATAGGAGGGGAAGTTCTGGTACATGTGCAGCAAAGCCGTAGAGAAGCTGGCTTCTGAGCTTTTTGGTTTGCTGATGTGTTTTACTGACACCCTTTAAAGACATCCAGTGGGTATGGCTGTGCAGTCCATTCGCTGTGTGCCCACCAGGGCAGCTGTAGCTCAGCTGATGGGGGCTTGTCTGCACAAAGAACTGAACTTGGCTTCTCCTGTTCCCTGTACTGCCTACCCATCGGCAGTCTTTAAATGCTGCACAAACTCTGGGAAACTGATTGCTTGTCCTTAACACCCTCATTTGTCTGATGCTACTCATGTTCTACAAAGTACACTACAGTGTTGTTTGGTTTTCCCCAATTATCACCTGAAATG
This sequence comes from Alectura lathami, assembly GCA_013399715.1. Taxonomy (NCBI): domain Eukaryota; kingdom Metazoa; phylum Chordata; class Aves; order Galliformes; family Megapodiidae; genus Alectura; species Alectura lathami. The sequence goes on along the minus strand of VXAV01006347.1, from coordinate 117,486 downwards.
TCCATCAGTAATTTGTCTGCAGAAGCTTTTGTGTCTCAAATAGCTAGAAGTGGGGTCAGATGAAAGGCCCAGGTGGCCTCGAGTTCAGTGTTTTTGTGGCTGTGGAAGAGGACACAAGCAGGACGTGCACGTTGGTGACACAAGTTCTTCATACTTGCTAACCCTCTAGCTACCTGTGATTTAGGACCTCCTGAGATTAGGTGGTCTCATTTTGCTCTTGTGGCCCTTGAAGATGTGGTTGCAAAACGCTGGCAGCATACTAGGAAAAAGTCCAGGTGGGGTTTCTGTTGTAAATATGCCAAAAGTTTTCAATCTTAATTCCTATTCATGTTTTTTTAAACAAATGATTAATTTTTCGAAGCCTGACCCTTACTAGCCTTGTTCTAACAAGTTTGTGGAAGTCGTCAAGTTTTTAAACTTAATGTATTTCTAAATACAGAATTGTGCTTTCTAGCCACCAGTCTGTTATATATTTAAAAATAAAACCTTAAATAATGTCATGTTAAGCAAAGAGACCTCTAGAGCTGGCTGACAGTAGCAGGATAATAGGGGGAAAGTTTAACTGAAATGACTTGAAGCAAATGTGAAGTACTTATCTGCAGCCAGTAACTGATGACTGTGTTTCGGTTTTGTTGGTCGAAACAAACGTTATTAGAATGACATTTTGGCATTTCATGGTACATAGGATTACATCACCACTCTTTCACGTGTCGTCAAATGTGTCTGTGTTTCACCTTTGATACCTGCGTAGTTTAAAATGCATTGAACAGGACTGATTAAGGATGCACTGCAAAATAAATTTGATACTTTTTCAAAAAATTGTGACTTTATTTTGACTTAAAGCTCTCAAGCATCATTTCTAGGCAAAGAAAAAATCATTGGGGGTGGGGTGCGGATATCAGGAACAATCACTTCCCCCAAAACCTCCTTGCCATTTTTCACTAGTTTTACTAAATGCTTCAAACCTCTCTTACAGCAGTGATAAACAGTTTAACTCAGACCAAATCGATGTGTCCTGTGCTTAGTGCTGGCTACAAGTCAAACATTACTCAAAAATACGTTAATTCCAAATCATCTGAAACACCTATGTTTGAGAAGGTAAGTGTACTAATGAACTAAAATTTATTACATCAAAAACAGTTTTAAAAATAATTTGAAGATGGATTTATCTAGAATTCTTACCTAAAATGATTTAATGAATAATTGAACAGAAACGTCTGAGAATGAGCTTAGTAACGCATCCTGTTTTCCACTTAAACATATTACCGTAGCGTTTGGCACACTTAAGCCTGTTCAAACAGTTCTGCAAAAATAAACGAAACTTGGTTTTAGTATTTTCTGCACACTCACTATATATAACAGCTGTTTTAACTGGCAATTAAAGCATTAATTCACAGGCAATACCCGTACAGTACTGCTGGTTATTTTTTTTTACTACTACTGCTGCCTGGTGGCATCCAGGAACCCGGCTGAAAGGTGTTCGCAGTGCTTGCTGGGTCTTGGGAAGGCTCTTTCTTTCCATAGTAAGGAGCTGACGCATGGCCTTTAATTTGAGTATGAACGGGTTCAGCAACAAGTCCCTCCTCGTATCCCTTGGCCTGAAGGAGCTTATCCTTTTCATACACATCTTTGACCTTCTGTTCCATTTCTTGTCTGTAATGTTCATTCTTAAGAATCTCCTAAAGACACAGCAGAAAGATAATTAGATAAAACAGAAGGAAACGCATGCATGATGTTGGAATGATTAAATAGTCACTGTAAATTTGGATTATAAAATTAAGAAAAACAAGTATGTAAGTAAAATAAAATACAACAAAATTGTTCTTGTACAACCAGTTTCAGCCCTAGTTTACAATGCTAATGTTTTGATCAAGTTGTTGAAAGAAAACTGTAGATGTCCCAGTTTCACTATTTTATTAGATCAAAAAAGGAAAAGTCATTAGCCATGAACAAATACACTGAAAATAAAGTTGCTGTTAACATTGCTTTCTATGTTGGACTTGCAGCTGAATAGCTATTTATCACTTGCGATTATTCCTGTAACTCACTGTGCCTGTGACTTCAGGCATCTATGCCCCAGGGTGCAGTTTTGGGAGATGCAGATGGACAACTTTGACTCCGTTAGTACATGAGCCAAAGCCATGCAAGCTTAAGAAATAAAAAGATAACTTTAAGGAACTGGAACAGCTGAGGCGGTACTAGTAATTCAGGAGAGGAAGGGGAAAACAAACAAACAAACAAACAAAAAAAAAACCCACCCCATAGCAAAAAGGAAAAATAAAAAGGAAAAATAAAATGCCTGAGGTGAACCTGCCCAGAGATCCAGAAGACGGCACAGCCAACACATCCTCAGCTGAAGACTGCCTGGCCAGCAAAGGCCAACTGGGTGTTGAAGTGAGGATGCTGCATGCACCAGTGCTTAGGCTGGCTGCATGTCAACTCCAGCTATCTTTTTGGTATATTAGCCAAAATAAATGCAGTGCATTCATGAACGCTGAAGTCATACCTACTGCCCCTGCACAGGTAAAAGGAATCCAGGTACAAGTGATGTTGTGAAGGAGAGGCTTACCGCCCCACCCTGATGAACTGAAGCCACTATCCTATAGATGACATGATCCTATTGCAAGGCCAAAGTAACCTCTGTGACATGTTTTCAGAGAAGGCTTGTACAATTTGTACATTTTACTCATTGCAGATTAAAATAGAAAAAATCACCACAGCTAGATGAGCAGTTATCTAAGAGGTTTTTAATCATGATAATGACTGGAGCTGTATACCTTCAAAAGCACAGTTTAAAGAAGAGATCTCTAAGGTTTTCTCAAAGAACTTAACATTATTATTAAGGGAATAACAAAGTGGACCTAGATGGAGTTTGAGACAGCTGCTCTTCATGCAGAAACCCATTTCTTCCACATATTCTTAGTAGCAGTGAAAGCTACACGAACAAGACCAGAAGATGGCTGCTCATGGAGGAAGCGCAGTCCAGAACACGTTGCTGGCCCCCAGGTGCATTGCTGCAAAAGAGATCATGCTGTATTTCATGCCACTGGCATGTGACCTTCTTGCTGTGCCTGTTTCAGCTGTTACGTCTGAGTACGCTAACGAGGGATCTTCAGTAATTTCTTCTTTCCTTGCAAACTCCTGCAAAATGTGTTTTCTGTTTAAAGCTCTTACTTTGGCAGCTGAGATGTAGTGCCAAGCATTTTCTGTCATTTGCAAACTACAATCTACATAAAGGAGAAAAATTCAGGTGTCTGACTCCATTCAAGAGGACTTTCACTGGCTACAAGTTAAACAGGCAAGACAGGATAACAGGCTGTTACATCATATTTTGAGACTAGGAGGCAGAGAGAGGACCTCCTTGCTGGGAAGCACTGCGTGGCACCCAGGGCACGTCTTGTTCACTCAGCAATTGAGCATGAGCACAGCAGCACCAGGCTGGGAACAACAAATGACGTGGTAAATGAAGGCTGTGTCAGTGCATGGCAAAAACAGAAGAGTGGTTTAAACCAGAAAGGACTTATCCGGCTTTGTTAAAATAGTTTTAAATCAAGCACTGAGACAGCTTACTGCTGATTTTATACAGAACGTATTTGCTAAATATCTCTTGTCAACCAACAATCAGCACTAGTCAAATCAGTCTAGGATTTGCTTTATTTACTTGTGTTTTGTTTCTTCAAATCTCTGACCAGTTGCAATATTAAAACATGAACTTTGTTCTGCACACTCAATGTTGTTTTGTTAGAAGGATGCACACTGCATAATTCAAACGTAAACTGTTCCAAATTTGCTGGATACATGACAGTTTGTGGCATCTTTCATTGTCCAGATTTTGCAGAACAGCTTTTTTTGACCTTTGAATGTAAATCAGATGAACCACCCAAACAAAATACTGAACTCACACAGCCGCTGTTTCAGAACAGTTACTTCTGCTTACAGCCTGCAGCAACCCCTTAAAAAGCTGCAGATACAGAAACAGACCTCAATGCTACAGCATGCTTTTGGCAACAGAGACTCTGACTTCCATTCCACTGTAAGGGAAAGGCAATTCCTTAGGCTTCTCTGGGTAAGGTCACTCAAGTTGAATGCTGATCGTGCATTGTGAAAACAATCCTTATCAATCCTTATTTTGGGTCCCTGGTGCTGCAACCAAGAGACGCACTAACTCTTTGGTTTTAATCAGTAACAGCACAAAAGCTGCACTGCACAATCAATGTGAGTTAAATCAGTATAGCGTTTACAAATATACATACATTCATGCTTTACTAATAGCCCAATATTTAGTTTTAAATGCAGTTACATGTTTACTACCAAGTTAAATCAGTTAATATTAATTCTAACTCAAAGTAACTTTTGTGTAAATCAAATCTTCACAAACTATTACTGAATTACTACCTTGCTCTTTCTGAGCTACAGAATCACCTACATGCACTGAAGAAGTTTCTAGGTCACTACAGTGTAGCACACGTGCTTGGCAAGGACATCTTATAATAAGGCTGAACAGGAAGAGAGAAGGCACAGGCCCTGGAACGGGAAGTGTGTTGGCAGCACATGGAGTCAGTAGGAGTTTGCTGCTGGTTTGCTTTTATTACATCACCAAGATTTCTGTACAGAACAAAGTACATGTTCAAGACCACAGCCAGAACTGTGTAGAAGCAGCAAGAATCACAAACTAGCCTGGAACCACTGCATGAGATAAAGGGCAGCACATAGCCTTGTTGCCCACAAAGCAAACAAGGAACTGTAGCTGTGACTCAGTCCCAGTGTGGTCCTTACTTTTGCCTTACTTTGTGTATGACGTAATCTAATCCGTACCAGTCCTTTTCCTGTACTTGCTACTTCTCCCTCCACCCCCGTTCAGCTGTACTGACAGTGAATTAGGAGATAGAGCCAATGCTCCATGCAGTCCCACCCACATGGGCAGGAGTGGGAGCAGCTCTCTCCACTACAGCCTTGGGATCTGCAGCACAGGCAATTGGAAAGTAAGGGAACACCCTGGACCCTCAATAATCTTCTGCGGGGGCTGACAAGTACCTGTGTTAATAACTTGAGGACAAAGTTAATGTAAATAGGGGGAAAAACTCTAAAAAAAAAAAAAAAACAAACACCTCTTCAATCTCTTCGTCACTCTTCATCAACGCAACTTCTCTTAACACTTCCTTTTATTTAGGCTTTTATAGCTCTATATCATCAAGCTTTAATGCCCTTTCACACTGAGTAATAATCCTCTCTGGAATCATGCGCAGTTTACTATGCAAAACGCTATTTAGTGCAAGTCAAATCAATAGAATGTGTCCCAAATTTTCAATCCTGATTGTGATTCTGGACAACAATGGTGGAAAATATTTTGCTTAGAAGAGCTGTTTGTCTCTGTGCTTTTTAAACAGCATCTCCCATAACTGTAAATCATATTCTGTAGGTTTTTTGTTGCTTCTAGAATAGAATACTCATTTGCTAAACTCAGTTCTCTGTGTAAGAATGTACAGTCTCTATGTCAGAGTTCTCAATATGAAACTTCTCAATTGAAGCATCTGAAAGAAGTCAGAAGCAGAACTACTATGTGCAATCCAAACAGTGTCAAACAATGGATTTTTCTAACCTGCATCTCATTCCAGTTAAAGGAAGGTGAATTCTGCCTAAACTAATCTCCATAACTGAAGCTGGTTTATTTCATATCAACTCTCAAATAATAGCTACGATCAAACAAACAGTAAAAGTGAGTATGGCAACCAAACAGAAGGCAACTCCAATGTAATTACTTGAGGGGAAGCTATCGTTGAAACCTTAGGCTTACTACAAATCACTGAGGTACATATTTTTTCTCTTGACAAGGAGGTTGTCNTTTTTTTTTTTTAAAAAAAAAAACTTTTCACCTTCTATCCAACTGCACAATTCAGAAGCCACCGAGTTTTATTATTGCGTATTAGTTTTATTATTGTGTAACAAGTACATAATGCGTGAGAAAATGTTATATACTGTGGTACTTCCTATTTCAAATTTTCAGGCAACATGCAATTCCAATTTACCTCCCATGAAATATTTAACACACACATACACCCATATGAAGCAACATTGAGGTTTTAATTTAAACTGGGAATACCTCCACCTAGCAGCTCCATATTGAAAACAGAAGGAGGCATCTAGCTGACAGTGAAGTTGCTTCTAGATGCATGTTCACAGTGTAGGCATGCATCTGGCATTTGTGGGCTATCACACTGGCAGGTTCAGAGAAGAACTGCATTCTTCTCCATACCAACTTCCCTAGGCAATGCCACAATAAACCTTTTCTGGTTTTAATTCACATGTTCTCTCGCATCTTAAGATTATCTGTAACTTTGCTTGTATCTCCATTCTATAAAAAAGTCATAAAACAAAGCTGAGTTATTCAGATACCTTAGGACATCAACAGAAGCAGTGTACAGCTGCAAGGCCTGTTACAGGAAATTTAACCAAAAAAAAAAAAAAAAGGCTAAGATTTCTAAATATATTCAAGTACTTTGTGTTACAGACACCAGGGTTCTTAAAAAGCACCTATGAATCTGATATTAAAGTTGGAAGTTATGCACAGAAAGGCTTAAAAAATTCAATAGATGCCTGATTTTTTTTTTTAATGTTTGGTACTATCTGCGTGGTGGAAAACCTGGCTATGTGTTAAATATCACTGATCATACAAAGATAAGAGATAAATAGAGTGGTAGATTCTCTACTGAAAGAGGCACCAAAAATGAAGCTTACAAGAATCTTATGCATCCAACATCTCAGTTAGGAGCTGCACCAACAGAAATTACCATTTCTTTCATTAACATTTTAACATACTTGTACAATGCTATCTCAAATTTTAAATAAATGCCCCCAAATGAATATGGGAGATGTAGAATACTTGTGAATGCCATGAAAATCGCTTTATCATCAAAGTCTCAAGCAGTTCTTGTCAGCAGAACTTTGCCAGGAATTAAGGTGCTCTTTAGCGCAAGACATACCCACATCACTCCTACAGGTGTTACAACAACTTTTAAATTTGGAAAGTTCTAATTTGGTGACAGAAATAGCACCACAAGACCAAAAAGGGAGTCCTCAAGAGAAGGATTTTCCCCCTGCCCTCCAGGAGAAATCTTTTTTTTCCCCTTTGCAACTGAAACGTGTAAAATCTAGAATACTAAGATGCCATGTTTTAAATTAGGAATGAAACCTGTGGCCAGAAGAAAAAATGACAGGAGTGTTTACAAGACAGCATGTTTATGTTTACCTTCCAGCCTAGTGGTTTTGAAGAGCTGTACTGAAAGAGAAGTTGACCACTGCTTAAAGACTGGAAGGGAGTAGTCTCTTAAAGAAAAAACTTCCATGGATAAAACATCACTCCTATGAAAAAACACTCTATATCTAAAGGCAACCTTGGTTAATAATTTCTGACATGAATACTTAGCAGGTAAATAAATTTCAATGCAATGTGATAAATCATTAAATTAGCTTCAGCTAAACAGAATTTGATTAGAAATTTGTAGCCATTATATATTTTAATTTATTTAAAACTTCTCTAGACAGGGTACTAATTTCCTACTGTCCTCAAAAAGGCTACATACACCTAGTTTCCTACTTATATAGTAAGGAAATGTGATACTCCAATAATTCATCACTTGTTAAATTGGTTAAAATATAATTCAGAGCTGAATAGGAATGAATGCAACAATTTTTTGTCATCACATTGTATATGATGATACACAGTACATGTAAAGCAACAGATGAGTGAATGATACAGCAGTGCAAAAATATGCATGCACAAGCTCATATTTTCACCTGTTACAAAGCAGTATGTATACGTGTATGCATACACACACACGCATGCTTACACAGAGTCAGTACAGCTGTGAGCCGTCACTCTCTATCAAAATAGACACCCAGATTACCATAGGAAAAGAATTCATTTAAACACAAGATAAGAAACAACTTGATCTGCATTCATTTCCAAAGTTATCATCCTCATCATAAGCAAGAATGAGACTTGGCATATTTCAAGCTGTAATCAAATCAAAAGGCAACCAGGTGTTTCCAGTGTCCCAGAGGCCGACTTTCAAAAACACCAACATGCCTTATGTTACTGGTCAGATTGGAAATAACCAAGGCGATGAACAGCATTGTTGCAATCCTGCAAGTGACTGCCCTCCAAAAATGGGGGAAAAAAAGGTGATTGGGGGGTGCTTAAGAGAGAAACTGTATGCATATGGAACACACAACGTTGAACAAGTTGCCTTGTGAAGTCACTGCAGTATTCTTCTGTAAGAAAAATTCAAATCTAAAGATGAGAGGTCAAGCCATTTCCTCTGTGAGAAAATGAAAGCTTTATAAGGAAAGCAAAAGAGATTAGTTTGGTGATTCTGGAACAATGAACAGCCTGACTACAAAACACCACCAAAACTTAAGAACGGTGTCTAACTGACTTCGCCAGTGTCATGAGCTCACCATGTTGACCAGTGTAAGGACAACTCACATTCATTCTCACTTCAGTGGCTGTGGTGATTCTGAACATTTTCTTGGCCTACACAGTTCACCAGGTCATTGGTTCCCAAAATGTGGTCACTGGTGCTATCACAGCAAGATGTGTTCAGGTCATTCGTGAAGCCATACCATTGCAAAATTGTCAAATGAAAGTTTTATCATAGAGCCTATCAAGAGATCTGACAGTTCAAGCATTTTGGCAACCTCTACCATCCGTAGCTGAGAGCTGACAAAAAGACAAGCTTGACAAACATATAAAAAACAAAACACCATAAAATACTACATGTGGATGGTAGGTAAACAGCAAAGGAGGTGAACAGAAATTTTAATGAAGTTTAACATATATCAAATACTATATTACAAAAAAATTAAAGAGTAAGGGACAGATTAAAAAGAAAAAAAATGAAAACTGTCAGAAAGTAATATTACAGATCATAAAGGTTGGAATATAGACACAGTTGCAGAAACTTATGCTTCAGGAATTGTCATGCTGTTCTGTGGTGTCACAATATTATGTTGACAGTAAAATGTCATTAAGGCACAAAATACAAAATTTGCATTTCTATTCAGAAACAGTCTAGTCCCATGAGAAATGTGAAAGAACAAGGAGATTTGTTATACAGAGTTTCAACAATAAACATGGTCAGAAAATTTCCCTGGTTCCATAGCTGTCACACAGCAGTTTACTGTATCAGCATTACTGTCAAAATGGGAATATAACACAGAATAGCAGACAGTAAATTTTATATACCTAAAACACTGAAGCAAATCAGACCTACATGAGGGGACTAAACAGTATTCTGTATGTACTTCACCAGTGTAATTATAGTTACATTGTGACATGAGAGTTTCAAATCAAGGAGAAAGTAGAACATACACATCACACCATAGTAATAAAGAAAAAAATATTTTCAGATTAGTAGCAAAAATTTTTTAACATATATATACTTGAACTAGGTTTCTTACACACGAGAGGAAAAAAAAAAAAACAAAAAAAACCAACACTTCAGAGATTACTCAAAAGAAAACATAACTACTTTCTAATTCCTGGTGTGTAATTCTCTGATAAGGTCAACACACTGCCCTGCAGGTAAAGTACGTAGCTGCTGTATACGTTTCTAGATCTATTACATCATGAAACAGAGTATAAGCAGTCCAGTAACTCTAATAATCTTCCATCCTCCATAAAACTACCTTTTTTTTCTGGAAGGTAAAATATTCAGAACACCCCTGATCCACAGTTCTCTCACCTGCAGAAACTCCCTTTGGAAAGGATCAACAGCTCCAGTGCCAGAAGGAGCTTTACTGCACAAATTCTAAAACCAGGGCTATCCATGTTCTCTGGAGCATGTTCTTCTCAGTTTGGCTCTTGGAAATGATGTGATAAAACATGTGCAACACTCTGGGTCTTCAAGTATCACATGATGTGATATTTTCAACAATAAAAGTTATATGTATACAGTTAGTATGAGACAGGGTTACTTAAAAGATCAGTTCAAGCTTAGATAAGGTCCTATCCATTGAGGGTAAGTGTAACATAATTTTTAATGAAGCCCTGGCCCAGGCTGCCCAGGGAAGCCGTGGATGCCCCATCCCTGGGGGTGTTCAAGGCCAGGTTGGATGGGCCCTGGGCAGCCTGATCCAGTGGGTGGCAACCAGCCCACGGCAAGGGGGTTGGAATTAAATGATCTTTAAGGTTCTTTCCAACCCAAGCCATTCTACGATTCTGTGAACCTCAGTTGCAAAGTGGAAAAAGAGACAAATAGTTGAAAAGGTGTAAATTGTGTGGGGGCTCACTTCTGTGAGATATGGCTTGTAAACATCAGCTAAACGTCCCAACACACAGGTAGGCAGGACAACTTTTCACAATCAGCACATTTCAGAATATTCAAGTGACCAAAAGCTTTGGCTAGAGCATGGCAGCAGAGCTTGACTGAATTCAGAGCAGTTATTCGTACTGATGCAAATCAAGTATCTGCCCCTCTGGCTGTCAGTTTCAATCTTCTGTAGTAACCCATGGGTCCCATCCACGGGAGACCAGCTACTCAATCACTCCTAGCTGGTGCCTAGCAATTTGTAATGTAAGTCCAGGGTAAGAAGTACACGTGCGTGTATGTGTGCATACACAGGTCAACAGTCAAATTCATTCTACTCTTTACAAACTCATCAGCCTCAAAGACTGTGGGACATTTTGCTTCTTTGTTCCACTAGAAACTACTTACAGAAAAAGTCATGTCTGCAACTCCCCCATCTCATTAGCATTGTAAAATGTTAATGCAATCTGTTTTCTTGTACTGATGAATATACTGGCAACTGGATTTGAAACCCGCATTTTAATGTAAACTATCTTGAAGAAAAAAAAAATTGTACTAATACACAGAGGACCTGTCTTAAAAACTCATAGCAGTCACTTGAGAATTCGTCAGATTAAAAAAAAAAAAAGCTCTTGAATGACCACGATTATCTTAAAGACTATAATTTCATGTAGATAAAAGAAACAACTAAAGAACATTGGAGTTTTTATTTCAACATATTTTTTTTTCCCCCTATGTGTTAGATACCCAGTCTTTTGTAATTTCTTAAATTAGGCAAGCAACTAAATTCTCTCCCCAGAGCAGCAAGTTACTGGACAGATAAGCCCACTATAAATGAATTATAGCTGTTTAACTACCACAACTGAAAATTTAAAGACACTTCATCTCTCACCTCAATGGTCGGTGGATCCTTTCTTTTTTTTCTTATCCAAGCTGCAAAAGAAACAAAAATTAAATGGATTATTTCAAAGAACATAGATAGTATTACAACTTGAAACAATGACTTTGTAACAGAAAGCAAACATTTATATAAAAAATTTGCCACAACCTGGCAAGCCATAATATCATTTCCCAAAGTATGAAGTCCCAAGATGTTATTTCCCATGTCAATACTCTCTGCCTCCACAGAAGGAAGAAAAAAGGCACCTCTGTTATGAGAGTTTGAGCACAGTTTACATACCACCCAGAATGCCAAAACAGGGCTTAAGGAGGGCTCGAGGCCCAGTCTTTTGTTGAGCTTGTTATACAAAGCAGAGTTTTACCCCGACAAAATAACAAGATGACTACTGAAAAGTATAAAAAGCTTTAGACCACTCCGGAGAAAAAAGATTCCTGTATATGCCTCAGGCATTGTTAAAGCTTGAAAACCTCTTATTGACATTAGTGCTGGCTAGTGTTCTTTTGCAGTGATGCAAGATGCAGCCAGGGCTCATGGGGATATGGGGCTGTACCATGTCAGACAGGCTGCATGGGATTACCCGTTGCATCGGGGGAGAGGTACCACAACAGAGGGAAGGCAGCAACATCCCCTCCATCTCAGCAAATTCATGCTGGAAAGGACAGCAGCAGAACTGAAGCTGTAGCAATGTTGGCTGTCCTGCAGTTTTGGTTTCCCATTATGAACAAAAATCAATAGATGTCTGCATATTCCCACCACAAATTGCTAGCCAGAGTGGAGATGACTGGATGCAGCAATCCAAGGGGATCCCATCGCAGATGGAGAAGTGGCACTGTGTATAATCTTACTACATTCAGTCAATGAATTATTACAGAAAACTGTAACTCTTACAGAAGCTATTAGACAAACAAATTCCCCAACTGTGAGCAAGTCAATATTCATCTCTCTTCAAAAGTACCACCACCGAACTGCGGCATTTTCTCACGACTGTTCAATCTACAGAACTGCTAGATGCTGGTTTGCATATTTTGTTGATATTTTTTTTTTGCTTGCATTTTTGAGATGAATGAGTAGAAGAATGCAAATGGATAGTAATGAGCAGAAGCACAAACATAAGGAAATCCAGTTCGAAGCACACAGAAATGGTGAAATGTTCTTTTGTATATATGGACAATTTAGATGTTTGTTACTGTGCTCTAAAATTAGAGCAAAAAATCTTATTTTCATTATCACACGGTCATATTCCTGGTTATTTCTTTCAGAAATACTTTAGAAAGAAGTGAATCCAAATTTTCATTTCCTAATACCACTGGATTTTAAGGGGAACTAAAAATAAGTCAAACAGCAATCCCACAACGCTGAAAGCTTTATGGAGTTGTCATTTCACTGGACTGCTGAAAGTGCAATTACCAATACAATGAAACGCTAACACCATTCTGTTTCAGCAATATTATGTAAGTGGTTTTAGGAGGAATAGCTTCCCATTAATGTAAGAATGGAATTAAGGGAGGTGAAATGGCATTACATAGCTCAGAAATCAGCCACCATGGCAAGGCCAACAACATAACTCTAGGTTCACAACAAAGGATCTTCAATGATATGACACAAAGTCTGTGTTTTGTTTCGTGTCTATCAGACGACACCTTCTGAAACATCTTTTCTTAAAATTGTCATGCATATGCTTATGAATAACAGTATCTGCCAGCTCTTCTCAGTAGTCTTTTGGTCCTAACAAAGATTAGACCCAAATATGCCACAGTGGGGAAATGACTGAGCATTGAATAGTGACCATCAACCTTTCTGCAAAAGTTTTGTTACTGGAAGGCAAAACAGCCCATTACAATCCTCCAAATAGGATCATTAACTTTCTGTTGAATTCTATAGAGTTACAGAACATTCTGCATTTACAATCATAGAATTGCTCGAGTTGGAAGGGACCCTTCAAAGGCCATCTAGTCCAACGTACCCGTAGCACGTTCAAGTGCTCTATGAAAATTTCCAGATATGAATGTCTGGCAAGACCGGAGCCTAAACCGGCATGATGGAGACTTGCACTTCTCAGCTGACAGCTTTGCAGACACTTTTTGTAAAACATCCAACAACATTATAAGAGAAAATCATAGCACATAAGCCTTTCCTCCTGACAGAATTCATCTTTGTTCCTACTTAGCAACAGTTCTAACCACATACAGAAAAAAAAAGTGCCAGGAATACCAAGTAATGAGATGTATGTATACTGAAGACTAACCAATAAAAGCTACAGCTGGAGAAAAGTCGAAAAGGAGTACTTTAAAATGGTCAGTGAAAACTGAAGTACTATCCTTCAGAATTTAATGGGATTGCTTTCCACACAGTATTATCTTCCTTCCTTTGCCTCATTTCTCCCTCACATATTTGTTACAACACCACTGGTTTCAATTCCACTGCTCTCAGCACCTAAAAATTATTTCATTTTGTTGAAACTTCCAGTATTTTCTTAAAATGCCAATATTTACACAGCTGCATTTCAACTTCAACTGATCACAATGTTGCGGCTCAAATAAAAAAATTCTTAAAACTTGAAATCCAGCAAAAATTAAGATGCAGCTGGAAACTGTTCCTGAAACATAGTCATTACAATAGATTTCTTTCACTGGCAGATGGGACTTTTAGTCAGTTATTTAATTAATGATTATCAGACGAATGGAGTACTTCTGTTAAGAAGATTTTATAATGTAATTATCTGTCTGAGCTTAACAAGCCACACACAGAGCAGTGAAGGGTAATACACTATAAACGAGTTCTGTAAACAAAACCTGTGAAGTCAGGAGCATTATGAGACTTGTTTCCATTCATTAATATATCTTAATTAGTACCAACACTCAAAAACAATAAAACAATCCTCAGTTTAAGTATATATATCATATCAAACATACCATTATCAACCTGTATCTGTGTAAATTCCCAAATAACATAGAATCAACAGCAACATACACAGTTATGATGCTGCTTTTCTTTCCAGATACAAAAAGCATTTAATACATACCATATAGGTGCTATCAGCCTTCCTTCTTTTAATAAATGTCAGGATTACAAACTTTCTTCACGTAAGTCTAAATAAAACTTTCTGACACAAATATTGGAAAGCATTTTCCAGCTTACAACAGGTAAATTCATTTTACCATCTCTAATGAGCAGCTTATTTAATGAAAAATTCCTTCACTGCTGTGTAGCTGAGGGAGAAATACAGTAACAAAACTTACTAAAATCTCTTTATAGCCATAAGATGAAGTTAGCTTTAATATACAATATTCCGTCTGTGAAAATCCATTTCAGAAATATTTTTCAGAAAGCACAGACCAAGATACCAGATTAAAAGCAAAGAAAACATCACCTGAATTGACTGTATTTTAGTATATTTTACTTTAGCTTCAAATAGTTTTGTCAGTCTTTCAAAACACTAACTCAATTTTAATTTCCGATTTTGTTTGTTTATTTTGGATCGTTCACCTGATCACTCTTCAGTCATCTGGAAGAAGAATAAGGGGGAATTTAATATATTTAATACTCAACAGTTTTCAGGTGATTCTAATTCCACATTTTCTAAGGTATCAGCAATATTTTGCATATCCATCATATGATTCCAAAACACTGAACACTAACCTCTTACAACTTATGCATTAGAAATTCATGGTAACAGACTGAATGTTTAAAAACTATACAGTCAGTGATATCTTACTGAATTAGTACCAATTTTAACAAAATCCAACTGAATGAGACCTTGAAATTAATACATTTTACTTTCTCTTTTCAAAGTGCAGCCAGTACATACATACATTCATACAATTCAGTGATGGCAAAGCTCTCATACCTTTCCTTATGCTCTCCATCACGCTTCTGGTCAACAGAGGTTTAAATTGCTGAACAGATTTATACCACAGTTAAACACTTGCTGATGGAAACGAGGCAGGTAGGTGTGTTGTTACATGCTGTTTGACCACATACACACTTAAAAAGTGTCCAGTGACAGTTACAGCTGGAAAGGTTTCCACATGAACACTCTCACCTTCTACATTAACTGAAGAAAATGCTCTCATGCATTGTCAGCCAAGATGCTTTAAACCGTGTAAGGCAGAGAAGGTTACATGTATGTACTGACTGCAACCAAAACATGCTTGCCTGCCACCCAGACCCCCCAAAGCTTTAGCAACATGAACTGACTGCCTCCATTTCAAACTAATTATACTGGTGCTTCTAATTTTATCAGGATGGAGCTTCCTGCATTCTGTACGCATTTTAATGCTACTTTTGTCTAAAAGGAATTTTGAAAGATAGCTGGACATTTCCTACCTTGCGACCCTTGCATTCTTTCATCAGTGCTCATTTGCATTCTCATTAGTATGCATGAGATTTTCATTGAACTTTAAGACTCCTACTGGCATATAATGCACTGTAATGAGTGTAAAAGTGAGCATGCAAATTAAGACTACCATAAATCACTAAGTGTTACTAGGAAAAAAAAATAATAAAAGACAAGGAGTAGATGAGCAATAAAATGCTGCATGAAGCATGCAAACTCTTGAATCTTCATGTAAAATTACTTATCTCCTCTCAGCAGCACTACTGACATGTCCTGAGGAGGTAGATTACATATTCTACTGTAGGTGAATGTTCAGAACAAACATTACAGAAAGGTTACCTGCTGGCTGCATCCATACTGTCCAGGGAAAAGAAAAGTATGCTCTCTTAACTTGCACTAAAATACAAGAGTTGAGCCTATAATCTGGATGATTCTGGATGAATATGGATGACTGGTTTACCTATTTGCTTTACAGCTTCCTGCTTGGTCTCACCCTATTTTATACCTTCATAAATAGTACCAAAATCAGCTCCTTACTTTACCAGCTGTACAGGCTGTATGTCTTGAAAATACAGTGAGGTTTATCATGGACCTTCTTCAAATTTCACTGCAGTCGACTCCACCCCCTAAGCAATTCTGCACCTCTGATTTCATGCAAGTTTTCCTCAAGCAACACATGCCCTTAAATATTTGCAGGGACAGTGCTTTTGCTCATTTAGGTTACAAGAGTGCTTTTTATAGCTACACAGTTTGATGTAAGGAAACGGAGAGAGGGAAAGGATGAGTGGCTTTACATCATGTGGTCACTAAGGATTAGTCACAAGTGAAAAAGCTAAACCTGGCAGAACAAAGACAGCACAGGTGAAAGCAGCTCTCTGCAGACCTCTAGAAAAGAAAAAAAA
>VXAV01006347.1:74336-91380 GCA_013399715.1 Alectura lathami | reverse complement strand
TAAATTGAATTATTACAGCTAGCTGCACATACACTTAAGGAGCAAATTTTTTTTTTTTTTCTCCCCAATATGCTTTAATAAATTTTACAAAAGGATTAGATGTTTGAGATTTGTCAAGGAAAGTCATACACATTCAAGTTCTGAACACAATTACAGCTAATGCTATGCATAGTACTTGAAGGATTGGAGAATACCAGCACACTATTTTATTTTGTTTCCTTTCACTGAAGAATATAGGAAAGTCAAGAGCACAACTTCTGAAGTAAAGGGTTAGGGTTATGTTACTCATTCTATCATGTAAGTTACAAAATTACGCTTTGCAGCTGTTCTTGCACTATTGGGTACATTCCAAGTTAGATTATTTGACAATGGAAGAGAAAGCATCACTCAGGTCCACTTAGTTCTTCTATAAATAAGAGATAACTAAGAGAATTCTCACAAACAGACAAAGAAAAAAAAAAAAAAGATGCAGATAAAATCAACATAACACAACAAACTCCTACTTTAATGAAGTTACTCATTCTCACCTGCAAAGCAATTACACACCTCTTTCAAAGCCTGCATCTCAGCTAGATGTGAAGAGAGTTCTTAACATTTCAGGCACAGAACGTGGAGGTGGGCCCCATTTAAATGTGCCAATGTGGCTCCGAAGTTGGTGGTGTGGTCTGAAATCTGTTTGAACAGTCTGAATACCATCTGACTGGCCCTCTCTACAAATGTAAACATAACTGGAGACATGCTGGACATGAATATTCTGTCCAAAAAAAACTTCTCTTCATCCAGCAGGTGAAGTAACATTCTTCAAAATACCAGTATTATGTAACTCGTGCATATGGCAGCAATCAGTCAAACACAAGTACATTACTATAACACATTTCCAACTTTAACTCTGTACTCAGATGAACTAACTGAACTTGAAAATTTACCCCATAAGCAAATCACACACTGTAAGAAAAAAGTATTACTGGAAAGGGCTTAAGATCTATGACCTTATGACATGGGTATACATCTTGAACACGAAACAGTTATCGCAGTTCTAAAATAGAGGACATATCCCATCCTTTGTAATTTATACAAAGCTGAGTAGACAGCTAATAGGTCAGGAACCTCTAATTTTATTCTTGCCTCCTAATTTGCTTAAGAAGTATGAGAGTTGAAAAAGAGATGCTTAAAACGAGGTATCTAAAAAAGAGTGCATGAAAGTTAGAAAACACTTAGAAAGTTAGAAACAACTTTCTAATTTTATATCTGAATCACTGGTTTTATGCTTGACATGAGTTCAGCAGGACCTTTTGTGTTCACCAGTCTTGTAGTTTGCCTGACTTTCAAGTTTGTTTGTATTTACATTTCTTGTGTGCTTCCTTCACATCTTCATTATACATACCTAGATACTAAAAATTTATAGAACTCAGAAAAAAAAATTGAAAGCAAAATTAGTAACCTCCTGATTAAAAGAATACTATACTAATGATTATAGGGGCTTATTGATCATTGTTCAGGTTAGGATACACTTCCATAGCTTCTAATATTTAAAGTCAGCAGTTTGCAAAATCAAAACTCTTCACTTGGTTACAGTTGGAAGAAAAGCAAGAGTTTCCAAGGTAATTGGTCCCTGAGTACCCTTCTTTTCTTTTTCAAATGAAATCAAATAATGCTTACTAAGAAATATAATCAATGGATTAAGATTGGTAAGGAATCTTTCAAAAGCTGAAAAAGATTGCTTGAATTAATTCTTACTTCACATTGTTAGATTACATTTAAACCTCTGGCTTAAAAGTAGGTGTCTTTAAGCTGGTCTGTGCGCACCCATTAAATTATTTTCCAATAACACTGATTCAGAATGACAAAAAAAAAAAAAAAACAGAAAAACAAAAAGAAAACCACATTTAGGTGCTTTTGGTCAGCTCAAAGTGGCGTAGGCAGAGAAGAAAAACACTTCACATAACCAGGGTAACACAACCACCTCTCATTTGCTTTCAAAACTATTTTGAGCATGAAAAGCATGGAGTGGAATAAAGATTATAAGGACTAGTTTAAACCCAAAAAAGCTTTTTCAACTTGAGTCAACCCAGGAATTACATTTTTCTCCTCACATCTGGGAGTTTGTGGTCACTTGGCATGTTAGAAAAACAAGTATCTCCACAAAAAGCAACATGCAGTCCGCACTGATCAGTTCTTCTCCTTTCACAGTTCAGTTCATTAAATAAGTTTTAGGTTGATCAGCAAGTACTGAGGCCTATGTGCCTTCAAAGTATGCAAATACCTAATCAAGTACCTGAATATTCAATTGCACGCCTGTTAATTTCAGAGTATTTTGCTGTTATTAAAAGCTGAAGAGCTAATTGCAACAACCGTAGCCACTAAGTATATGTGAAAGCTTCTGTGTGAGAGCATTTACACTGAAGCCAGCCAAAGAAAAGAAGAAAAGAGGAGACTACCCTTGGATGACAAATTTTATACTTAGATAGCTCCTAAAAACCTGTACAGAAGTGTCTGACACAGAGTTTACAACAACTCTTGGAGTGGGGAGGGAGGAAAAGCTCCACTATCAAATAATTTAATTTCCAGGTACTTCAAAAGACCTAATGTTCCTAAGCTGTATTTTTATTTTCACAAGTAAAATTAAAAATACAGTTGCTTTACTACAACTTCCCAATCTAATCTTTAAAATGTAAACTCCCAGGAATAATGATGTTTATTCTCATTACTGCAATGTTATTGCATTAATTTCATTAGAATTCTAACACTCCTTTCTAATTTTAACAGCTATGTGACCCCCATGTTTTTATATTATCACACAGCTCTTTCATTCTTAAGTATCTCAGCATGCTAAAAAACTACAAGACTACATATGACCTGTCTCTCACCCTACTGAAGCAACAAAAGGAAAGCATGTAAAAAAAGTACTTTTTCAGCATGTTTAAATGAGATTTGTCATGCAAGATGTAAATACTGAATCCAGTTTGGAGATACTTTAAAGCAATTAATATAATAATAATAATAATAAAAACCCTTCTCATAGTAAGTCAGACAGTAGCATACGGCTCTCTGGGCTATTTCCCAACCTGTTTTTGCCCCTGGTACTGTAGAAATTGTGTCAGCTACAAAAAACTCCCTTACCAGTTTCTGTAACATTTACTTCTCTACTGACCTCAAAATTGTTTTTGTTGACATTGCTTATCTTGCAAGACATAACAGAACTGCAGCAGAGGATTGTACAGACGCAGACCATTAACAGTGAGTAAAAGGCTTCTGAATACAACTTTGTGGGTACACCTGGCTTGCTGTCCATCAGTAGTTACATGCCTAGATCTTGACGCACTGAGATGAAAAAAGGAACAAAAAAATCCACCTTTCTTCTAGTCCTAAAATGTGCAGGTAGTTTGAAACATGGATGTTAGGAAAGTTGCAGTCTCTCAGCGTTAAAGATAACAATGATAGTGTTTCTACCAAAAAAAGAAGATGCTTCAACATTCAAAAATTTTCCCCACCCAGTTCCTGCTATGGAAACATAAAAGGAAAGCAAGATACAAAACTTCATACACAAAAGACAAATCTGTTCAATTATACTGTGCCATTTGCCTCAACAGCATGTCTTACTAATTGTTTTGACAACATCAACTTGTTTTCGTGAATGCATGTTTGCTTTTTAAATGATCAATGTAATGAGAGTTGTTACTCAGAAAAATAAAGTCAGGTCTTGCACATCCTCTCATATGTGTATGCATGTGTCTATGAATGAGATGGAGTGAAAACATGCCAGAGATGAGATGATGTTTTCACCCTTAATAAAGATGATCTACTTTGGCAAATTTTGATATCATCCTCTGTCCCGGGAATTTTTTATAAAATCAAATTACCTGTACGATAAACCTTCGGTAATTACCAGTAAGAGTCTTATTTTTCAGTTTAAAGATACTTTAGGTTTGTGGTAGAATTCTACATGCCAGACAGATGACTAAATGCATATTTAAACATCAAATTCAGACATTTTTAGTTCAAATCAATTGAACCAAGATACCATCTCCTTCCGGCTGCTTATATTTTTCTTTAATCCTGGTCAGTGTAGGACCTTATTACAAGTAATTTGCTACTATAACGCTGAGAAAAAAATGCTAGCCTCACAATTTTTGTCATTTTTCCCTCACTTCCCCTGCAGGCTGCTACTGTTGATGGCTTTTATGGAAATATAAATTCAATCAGCAGCTGCAAATTTCATGAGACGTCCATCTTCATGCTGAATTTCTAACTGAGTGTCAAAACAATCTGTGGATTTCTCCCTGATGAAACATACTTTGAATTGTAAATTTCTGCAATTTTCTCATGTTAGAATTTGAGCTGCACTAAAATAGAGCTAGCCTAGACATAGTGCTTACCAGCTTGAGACAAGTCATTTTTCTCCTCATTATCTGTCATTGAAAGGGTTAAATAATAACCCATGAAAAATGACTTTTTAACCTTTTATATAAAAAAATTGAATTACATTTCCTATTTCTTTTAGGAGTAGAATAAAACAGAAAGGCCTTCAGTACATTCCAAAGGCTTTTCAAATCAGTAATGTGAACTCCACTTTAGAGTATTTTGCATTGATAAAAAAAAAATCAGAAGTTAGTTGCAGCAAAAATTAAAGAATTTCCTATAGTATCAAGCAGGAATTTACACGTTAAAACTTGAAACTATCTGTGCTTTTGGAGACAGCTTGGTTCCTGTGTGCTTGTATTTTCATCTCCCTCCTGTGTCTATTTATTTCAAAGGTCACTTCTTTTCTGTTGCCCATGAGAAACCAGAAAGAATGCTTCCATCAGCTGCCGGATCCTTAGAGAAAAATTGTCAAACTAGCCAAGTAAAGCCCTATTAAAACTAAAAAGTAAATGCAAATGCTATTTAGCCATCAGGCATGAATCAAAATATTTCTAGAACTTTATAAGCACAGATAATGTCATCTAAAGTAATACTCCATGACATTCAATATACACAAGTTTAATCTTTTAATAGAAAACATTGTCAATCTACAGCCTCTCCAAAAATAGTCCTCAGAATATTACTTTGTGTGCATGTAAAATTGCTGTAAATGCTTGTATTCCAGAACCATTGCATGATCTGCAAAGTGATACGAATACTCCTGTTGCTCAGAGATATTCAGTACCATTCTTTGTGATAGCCTTGAAAGCTTCATCTGGAGCAAGGCCATACAAGTTAATGTACAGTCAGACACATTATCCTTTTTTTTCCCCTGTGATTCTACATATTAAGCCTAATTTTCAACTATTTTTCCATCAATGAGATGACAAACAATGACATTTATGATCTTAAAAATATCTTAACGTGACACAGTTCTATGCAACTTCAATACAACAGGAAGACGACAAGCATTAAACAATTTTCAAATATCTGCTATCAAATCCTAGCCTTTTGTGCTCATCAATATTTGTACCTGCATCCCTCCTAAAAGTAGCAAAAGTTTAAATTGGTGTTTCGTAAATCCACCTCTTCCACTTACTTCTCCAAAGACTATCCCAAATATATTTCTATTACTCTATTTCCTCTAAAAACAAACAAACAAATGAAAAAAAAAAAAAAAAAACAGTAAAAACTGTTTCACAGTTCCTTCAGATGAAGTTTCCCCTACAAACTTCCTTCCCTAGAGTATGTAAATGAGAATTTGGCAGTCAACAAAACATGCAGAGATGTAATGTTAGAGGCTCTCTAAATTTAACTGTTCTTGTAATCTGCATTATAAACAGCAGCTTCAGAGTAGTGCCCAATTTGTCTGGTTTAAAAGTACAGAAAGGAGAGCACTGAAAAAAAAAAATGTGGGACCTCCTTGTACAGGTTCCTCCATTCAAGGCTTCCCTCTCTTTGGGAACAGCAGAAGAGGGAAGGATGGGAGATCCACCTTCTTGTTTTTTGGAAGCCAGTAGTGGAAGGAAAGTTATACTAACATTTCACTTTAAGATGTTATATGTATAATACAGAGTCTAAACTGAAATACCACACAGACTAATTAACCATTATAGTGAACACATCCATGGGGCAAACTAACACTACAGATGTGACGGTCACTTTTGGAGGAAAAAATGAAATCTTCAAAGAAAACGTCTTATAACTAGGTATAAGAAATCAAATCACTACAATTGTAATTCAGAATGTAAGCAAATACATCTCATGCATGCAATTCTGCAATGTTATACTGCTCTTTTAAAGTCAAGATGGTTACAGACTGCATAAAAACACTTTCATATACAGCGGGGTGGAATTAGATGCCTTCAAGGTCCTTCCAACCTAAACCATTACACAATTCTATGATTAAAATTGAATGAGATAAATAACCTAGTAACATAGACAAATTTAAGTGCTTAACATATGTTTACCATTTCTAAATACAGCCTGATTTTCAATAATGTTACAATCATTCAGCCAACAAATTATGATGTGTACACCGAAGTCACTATCAGACACCTGTGGAATGGCAGAGAAAATGGCTGAAATTGTTTGATACATCACAGAAGCATTGGAATCTCTGTATCATCACTCCCTGACTTACAAAACGCATCCGAACCCCATCATGCCAGTGGCACACCAACTGCTTGCAGTCTTATTCATGCAGAATGTCAACTCCTAACTAAAAATTACTTTCCATAAACAGCTTCAATTTTCCATAACAGTAATAAGGTCTTTATTGCATAAGATTTCTAGATAATACTGTCATTTCAAAGAACTAACACTTCCAAAATATTAAATAGTGAGATTATTATTTGACCTACTATGTGAACGTCAACTATGGTGACATAGAAGTTCCAGTCTGCCATTAACTCTTTGGAAGTATATTTCGATCACAATAAAGCAATATTCAGTAAATGACAAAGTTTGGTCTCAGAATATAAAATTTCCTTAATTCACAGAAATATCTGCTTTATTATCTGTGAGCTCCTTCAGCATGACAGAATGAAAGCCATTGAAAGTATCCTAGGTAGTTACCCTGAGATAAGGAGCACGTAGATATTCAGCAGTATGCCTGCTACAGACGAGCAGACTACTTGGTAGAAGGGTAAAATGCTATTGCTACTTGTGAATTATTACTAAAAATAAACACAGAGGTTTCTATATTTTTCATACCTTGAGGGTACGAGGTGGAAGCAAGGATAAAAGCTAGTGAATACTGCATAGGCATTATAATTTTCCTGGCCATTGAATTGCTACAGAAATGATGGGAAAACAAACAAACAAACAAACAACAACAAAAAAACCTTATCATTTGAGACAGGTTGGTTTTTAAGTGCAGAATTATTTCTTTTTAATCAAAACTGTACCAAGATGCAGGTACGTGTACAGACTGCAAGAAGAACTCCTTGAGAGCAGCCCTGCGGAGAAGGACTTGGGCGTCGTGATCGACGAAAAGCTGGCCATGAGCCGGCAGTGCGCTCTTGCAGCCAGGAAGGCCAATGACATCCTGGGCTGCATCAAGAGAGGAGTGGCCAGCAGGGAGAGGGAGAGGATCGTCCCCCTCTACTCTGCCCTTGGAAGGCCTCACCTGGAGTACTGTGGGCTAAAACTGAAAGAGGGGAGGTTTAGGTTGGACATCAGGAAGAACTTCTTCCCTGAGAGAGTGGTGAGGCGCTGGCACAGGCTGCCCAGAGAAGCTGTGGCTGCCCCATCCCTGGCTGTGTTCAAGGCCAGGGTGGATGGGTTCCTGGGCAGTTTGATCTAGTGAGCTAGTGGCTGGCAGCCCTGTCCACGGCAGGGGGATTGGAACTAGATGATCTCTGAGGTCCCTTCCAACCCAAGCCATTCTGTGATTCTGTGATTCTATGCCTGGGGAAGTGGGACAACACAAACAAAACAAATCAACAGATTATGCTGCCAATTCTAGATCTAACAATGTGCTTCAGAGATAAAAACATTCTACATAACAATTTAACAGATGGAATTTCTCATTTTTTACCTTGATCAATACTTAAAATAAAATTCAAATTAAAGCGAAAGCTACTCCCTTCTAAAAAGCACGTGCACCACCCCAAAACGATGAACTGAATTCCACAGAGACTAAACTGACATTATCTCACATTATACATTTATGCAATAGTTCAAACTGAATGTTGAAGAAACAACAGATATCAATGAACAGCAGATTAATGTGAGAAAAAAAATAATCGTTCCATATTTTGAGAGGGGAGGGGGCAGAACATCTCTGCAGGGTTAGGGCTCTCCTTAATCTCTGCTGCATGTATAGTTCTCTTCCCCCCTCTGAACTGATTGTTTCAAGTGGCAGTTATAAATGGACTGAACCCTACAAACCTATCACTGTCCAACATCTAAGCTCCCACTGATGAGTACTTTTTCTACCTTTTCAGTCTCTAAAAACACATTTATTTCTAACTATAACCATTACAAAGGAAAATCACTGATCTGATCCAAGTCTTTGTCACCTTATTTCCAATGCGTATTTTTTGTTTTGGTCTTTCACAGCACTCTATAGTATCTGTCAACAATACTGCACTCAAAAAAAAAATAAATAAATAAAAATAAAAAAAAGCAACAATTCTTTCTTGCCATGGTCACATTTCTCTCTCATATGCTACTTCATTGGCTTCCAACTTTTTCTGCTGTGTCAGCATTTTGAACAGCAAGATAAGCTAGAAAACTCCAGCACTCTACAGGATTTGTGACAATTGTTCTAACAGCTGCTCTCAGAAATATATAACTAATAATTACTTTGCAGTATGTAAAAGGCTACTGCCTAGTGGCACTGGCTCTGTCCCTGATCTCCTCTTCTCTTTCTGCATTTCATCTCTGAATACACTGCATTCTTGGTAACCCAAATGCCCTTCAAACAAATATTTTACAGAATGCCAAAGCATAATGCCAACCTCTTTCAGCTCTTTGTTCTGACACAAATTACTACTAAACATCCTTCCATAGCTATTTACTGTTAGGGTTCACCCATCTCATACACAAACACAAATTCTTCTCTTTAAGAATTTTGAGAAGTACTTCCTACTGCCTTAAGATGTCTCTCCTTCCTGTCCCCAAAAACACTATGAGAAATGCCATCATGCTCCTCAATATTTTACAGACATTATTTTAGAATTGGAGCTCTCTTGTCTCTATTCTTGGGTATATCTCAAATTTACCGTTCCTTTCTGCCTAAGATTTTCTTTAATAAATTTTTCCTGATTTTCTATACTGCTATATCTGTCATCCAGACTCAATTACTACAACATTGTTTTCTCTTGACTTGGCATACGTATTCTACCCTACTCATGAATTTACAATACTGCTGCAAAGATTGCTTTTCTAGTCAGAAACTGTGAGTAGTTCAGTTCTGTCTCTAGATCCTCCACAGGATCTCGGTTTTTCACTTGGGCTATGAGCTTCTTTGTTTTTAAACTCCTCCTCAAACAGTCCCCTTCCTCCTTTGTCTTTCTGTAGCATGAGTCAGGTGGAGTCTTATCATAGACTGGTCTATGTCAGACAAAATAAATTTATTTTCTCCATTAATATCCATAAACTAATTTAAGAACTTTCCTCTATCTTCTATTTTGCCATCAAGTATAAAACAAAAACTTCAGTTAGGCTACAAGTGGCTCAAATATTTGCTAATGAGGATAACCACTACCATCCACATTTATCTTTTCTGTCTTTGCTTATCCATCAAATTTTAAATGATTTGGTAAAAGACTATCCTTCTGTTTCAACTACCAAGCAGGCACTCAGAGATATAAACCATGGTTTGTGGCTCATAAGCACGATATATCTACAAATAAAAAGACCAATACCTGTACATAAATTTAAACTACATAACTTTAAATTACATGCTGGCTTGCAATAGCCAAGAAGATATTAGAAAACAGAAATACATACCTCTTGCTCTCTGATAAACAAAAATTTGAAGCAGTTCTAAAGCAGTGTTTTCCTGTTTAAGGTCAGTAATTCGAAGTAACTGTATATAAAAAATTTCTTTTTGCTCCTAATGTGATTCTTTTGTGTTCTTCCAGTTTCAAAAATAGGCACTTGGGTTTAGTATTTGATAGAATGAGAAAACCAAACAGCTCTCTACAAATAATGAAACTGCAGTAAGGAAGAAATATAATATTTGAGATTTCCTAACTTTGTTAATACTCAAACGGAGACATACAGACACAGTCACAGTAAACAGGGCCGCCAACAATTAGCAGAAACCATCACTCCCGCTGTATTTACACAGAGCAATGTCAGTGTACCAGTAAAGATGTCTATAATCCACTTAGCAGCCTGTATAAACCCACACCTGAACAATATACTGAACATAAGACCTGGCAATGTTAGGCATTATGTAATGCCTAACAATATTTTGTCTAGACACTTCAGTAAGTCTATTCTGCCTAGTCAGCCAGGAAACCAGCCACGAAGGCGTACCTGGTCTCAAGACATGCCTGCCAACTGAAGAATAACATTTATAAGAAAAGAAGGCAAGAATTACTTTTTCCCCTCACCCATTTATAAAGAACGTCTGAATTTGCACTACACGCATCTGAACAGAACAAAGCATCACACTAAATTTGCCTTTGGCTTCCACTGTGCAGCAATTATAAGAACCAATTTAATTTCTTGTAGTTCACACAATTCAGTTCCACTTAATTCCCCATATATTTTCAGTTAGCTGCACTACTATTTCAAGTTACACCATCCCTTCCCAAGGGTAATGCATCTGCAGGGATCCAAAAACACTTGAGGAAGGGAACACCATCCCTTTCAACTCAAAAGAGGTCAGAGTCTGCAAGTACATGTATTTTAATCACCAACTCCTTTATTTCAAGTAATGCAGCTCTGTGTCAGTGTTTCTGTTACGTTCCCTTTTAAACAGTAGAGACCAAGCTGTAAAAGTTTTCCACAAGCCAGAGATTACTGAATGTATTCAGCTTGGATGGTAAGTAAAAATATATGGATGTTGGCCAGTAGCATCTAAAATGACCAATGAACACTTAAACATCTTAACATTCCAATCTTTTTAGCCAAGACAATTCAAATTCAAACCTTTTCAAGTTGCAAATGAATTTACAGTGCCTTGAGGAAAAAAAAAAAAAAAAAATCCAGCTAAACAGTTTTTCCATCAAAAGAGACAGATGGACTCTACCAAGGAAAATACACAAATCCTTGACTGCTTCCATTTTCCCCCAGTCTGATTCATCCCTTCCCTCACCAAGAGAGGTCGTGAGGTGGGACTCAGCTAAGCGCAACTGTGTGAACTATGTTCTTTAGAAAAGTATCTTAGATATCTCCATCTTCCCTTGAGAAGTACAACATGGGGTTTTGCCCCTTCCTTATCCCTCCCCCTCAAAGTATACTGGCTGCAGTTAGATTATTTCTATGGTAAACTGATAATATTTATAGCTTTGCAACCATGTCAGAAAACTTAAACCAGAGCCTTTTTTTGATCACAAGATAGTAATGTATATTAGAAGTCATGATTTCTTATGCATTTTAACAGTTTACAAATGCATTAACACAAGACACTTTAATGACCATTCTTCAAACAGAAGCTTACTACATACATGTACATATACTCAGACAAAGCTTAGAGACAAAGTCACAATTCATAAAGCCCTGCCAGACAGCCAAGTGCAGAGCTGTCACTCAGGGGGGAGCTCAGGAAGCGCAGCTGGTTGAAGCTCTTTCGCTCCTTGTACACAAGGTAGATGTAACTGACTCCAAGGCGCTTGGGTGATCTGCGCTGTTCCTTATTTGAACTGCCTGCTCACCAGCCGCCTCAATGATAATAAAGCAAAATAGTAAATATTTAATAGCTAGGACACAAGAGGAGATTCAGTCAGAGTAACGGATTGTATTGAACTGCCCTGCTGCACATTGGAACAGCAGAAACCAGACAATTAACTATTCATATTTGAGAATATTTATATTCTCGTTTTAGAGTACCATTAACCACATTTAGGAATACTGCAACCAGGCAAAAGCCTAAAAATTAATTTGACCGCAAAAAGAGTGAGCCTCATTTCCTCCTTCCCCAGCTCAGAAAAAAACCCTTTCCTGAAAACATCAAGAGGATCTCCTCAGAAGTGTTACTTTACCATCGCACAAGACATGCACAGACTGTGCAGACTTGGGGTACCCCTGAGGGGAGGGAAGTACAATATTAGTAGAGGTTCCACTTACAGAATATTTATAGAACCTCTTAAAATCTTCAAATGGGCAATCTTCTCTTCTGGTGAGAGGGTTAAAACGGCTTCTTCCACATGTTTAATATATATTTAATACACCTGCCAAAAAAACTGACCTTACCTTTCTATTTTAGCAGATGTAACATATCAACATTTTGTTCTAGCAATAAACAAAAATCAGAATCTCTTATGTAATCCTAAAAAAAACAATGAGTTAAGCTAGCTCAGCAACAGGTCTCACAAGTGCCACAGCTAGCGTGAGGGTGTAAGGGTAAAGAAAGAACAAGGTCTTTCCCTTTCTGCAGCAGGAAGCTGTTACGCAAATCAGATCAGCCAATCCCACTTCATCTTCAGGTTCACTAGAGATCCTGGCTCCAGTTTTCTGGACTTTATCCCATACTATTACATATCTGGGTCAAACCCAATACCAGGAGGTGCCCATTTTCCAGCTCTGACTCAGAAACTGCTTACATGACATGTCTTTTACCTGGGATGACAGAAATTTCACAAAAACAGCTGATTTCATAAACTGTCATTTTCCCACTTCATTATTTCAAGAACAAACTAGGAAATCTTGGTGCATAACTCCAAAGCAATGCCATGATTTGCTTATTAAAAAAAAAAATGCTATTGGTGTCGTATTCTTGTTTCTCAAATCAGGAATGGACTAAGTAGACTCTCTACTTTCTTTTTTAAATAAGGAAATTATCCACATTATAATACAAAACAGATTTTAACAGCATGAACAGTTATCTCTATTTCATCTGAAGTAATTCTTGTAGAGATACAGAACTACTACACTGCCAGATGAGACAAAAAACATAACTTATTTCTAGAACAACTCCTTTCATACCTTTATAATCGTTACACCAGGTTTAATTCAGAATTTTGCTTTGTACAAGAAAGTAACGATGACAGAGTTCTCAATACTCTTATACCTACGAGCTAAGAAAGAACAAGTACCTTGCAAATCTGCACTTCTACAGAAAGGCAAAAATGAACAGTGCAGCTTTGATTCTTTAGGATTCTTACAATTACTCCACTGTAAATTTGGTCTACCAAGCAGTTCAACTAGCATTTGAGCTACAAGAGCTACTGAAAGTAGCAAATCTGCCTTGTTCTCATCCCTGGGCTCTTTTTGCTCCCTGACACTGTTGCACTTGTACAGCCTGTGCCATGAACTAGGGAAGGTAACTATTCTTTCTGACAAAAGGAAGTGCATTGGGTTATGCTGATGACAAACGCAGCATGAGGCAGTACAAGTACTTCTAGTAAGGAGAGGGAAAGGACGAGAGAAGAAGGTGAATATAAGCAGCTCACAAAGGAAATGGATCAGTCTGATGTGTTTTTGTTTGTTTGTTTGTCAAAAGAGAGAAAACAACTATTCCTTTGATATCTTGCTTCTTGATGCACTTGTTTGAAATAATCACCAACAATTCTAGCAGAAGCCACAGATTCTGCCACTCAGCAGAACTAGGAACTTTACTCTCCCTGTCCAGCTCCTAATCAAGTCTCCATTACCATAGCTTAGAATCACAGAATCATAGAACCGTTAACATTGGAAAAGACCTGTGACCATCTAGTCTCACCACCAGCCCAACACCACTATGCCCTCAGCCACTCCCCACAAGCCTTGTGTTCCAGGCCCTTCACCAGCTTCGTTGCCCTTCTTTGGACACACTCCAGGGCCTCGATGTCCTTCTTGTAGGGAGGGGCCCAAAACTGAACACAGCACTCGAGGTGCGGCCTCACCAGTGCCAAGTACAGGGAGACAATCACCTCCCTGTTCCTGCTGGCCACACTATTTCTGACACAAGCCAGGATGCTGTTGGCCTTCTTGGCCACCCGGGCACACTGCTGGCTCATGTTCAGCTGGCTGTGGCTAGCACCCCCAGGTCCTTTTCCTCTGCACAGCTTTCCAGACAGTCTGCCCCAAGCCTGTATCATTGCATGGGGTTGTTGTGACCAAAGTGTAGGACCCAACACTTTGTCTCACTGTACTGCACCAGCTGCTCCTTGTTGGTGAGGACAAGGCCCAGTATAGCACCTTTCCTTGTGGGTTCCTCTATCACTTGAAAGAGGAAGTTTTCACCAATGCAATCCATGAACATCGATTGCTGGTGCCCTGCTGTGTTGTCCTCCCAACAGATCTCAGTATGGTTGAAGTCCCCCATGACGACCATTTCTTGTGAATGCGAAGCTGCTCCTATCTGTCTGTAGAGGGCCTCATCCGCTCTGTCATCCTGATCAGGTGGCCTGTAGCAGACCTCCGCTATGAGGTCCCCTTTCCTTGCCTTCCCTTTAACCCTGACCCATAAGAACTCTGGCAGCTCCTCGTCCATCCCCAGGTGGAGCTCCATGGACTCCAGCTGGTCACTGACATAGAGGGCAACACCCCTATCCTTCTCCCCTGCCTGTCTTTCCTATAGAATTTATAACCATATATTCCTAGGCTCCAGTCCTGACAGCCATCCCCACACATCTCGGTGATGTCAGTGACATTGTAGCCCTGTAGGCCTGCACATATTTCACTGTTTCCATTTCCTCAGACTGCAATGTTCATCCCTAAGTGTTCCACCTTTCAGTGCAACTTCTGTACTCAGGGGCAGAGCACAAAACTGATTCTTCCCTCCCCTCAAAGTAAAGCAGTTCTTATATCTGTAAATCTGACCTTAAAACTATCAAGCCTCTCACTACAGAAAATTTATTTGGTATTTTGAAGATCTGTAAAGAACACAAAAAATAGTACAATAGTACAAAGCAGAAGTCAAACCTAATTCTTACCACCTTCTCCATTCTTCAGAAGAAACTGAAAAGGTTACCATGGCCCACAGGGTAGCATGACAGCCTTCTTCAGCACTTTTATTTAGCTTCTCTTTTACTGTGATTCCTTAACCGCACTTTCTACTCTGTCTTCCACTCCTGAAAAATAATAATGTAGTCCATCCACTTTTTTGATTTTAAAAGTGTTCCGATCTTCTTTCTAGTCTTATTTCACAGCAATAAACCCCTGTATTCTTAAAAAAAAAAAAAAAAAAATCAAATAAACTACCTTCAAAAATGGGCATCAAAAATTTTCATAGGACGATCAAAATTAACGAAGCATTCAGACAGTGATTATCTTGTTCACCCAAATTCACATAATTGAGCTGAAGTTAGTTAAGCAGATGTTAGAAAAATGCTTCCTATACCAGCTAGACACACTCAAAGTCTCTGCTGTACATTAAATTTGTTCTGTTACCAATACAATTTCACACTCTAGAGCTTTACACAGATTATGTGATTTCTTCTTACACACATTACCATTTTTCTCTTGTTTTTCATGAAGCTAGAAGTGACAGAATTTAGCCAAAAAGCCCGTAAGATAATATGACGACCGTTGTGACTGATATGCTGATCATGTTTCCAACATATCCATATTTCTGTAGTGGCCATGCTCCACGGATGAAATGTGGGCACAGCTGCTACTGGTTTCAAAGGAAGGCAAAACAAGCCATTCCTCCGTTCTTGGGACAGCTGCCTTTTCCTGCCACTTTGGACTCATAACAGCCTCACCTGTACTAACTTACAATGGAATAAGGGTGAGTCATACTACTTTGAATTATACAGTTAGGAAAAGAAAGCACAAGCAAGACAGCACAAGTATCCCTACAGTTATTCTAACTCATAGAAAATATATATATGTAGATAAACATGTTGTAACAACCACCAAAAGGGCTGTTGTTTAGAATCCTGCAGGTGGCAGCTGTTTGAGTCAATGTGATTGACAAAATCAGATAACATTTTTCCAGTTATTAAAAAATATTTATCTGTCTAGTATTTCTCTTTTTATATACAGAGAAAGAAACAGCAAAAGTTATTAACACAAGAAAATTTGAAATATATTTTTGCTATCCCATTTTTGTCCAAACAGACCTCAAAAAAAAAAAAAAAATAAAAAAAAACACACACACAGACAACAAGTGTGGAAACAGGCTCAAACAAAAACCTGAATAACTAAAAGTCACAAACGTACATCATACTAACATTGGCATGCAAAATTCAGCAAGATCAGCATCTTAGTTTAACATTGATGCACACATTGAAGATCAAACCCAGCTATAGTAACAGACAACACACAAGTTACTGCTTGTGAATATGAATACTTATTGCTATTTGTGGTTTTAAAGTCGGTGAGATCAACATATCATGCCTGTTGTCAATTCAGTTCTGGCAGCTGAAGGAAAGACATCGCTGCACCCAAACACTGTTTTTGAAATATTAATGCTTTTATAATCTGCACTAAGCTCTTCGCAGTGTAATTGCTTTGCTTCATCATGTATTAGACAGGCTGAAAAGCTATTTTGTCATTCCAGAATTACTGTCCTCAAAGCTGGCACTCTGCAATGCAGGTTTTATTTCTGTACAAATGCACACATACACAACTGTTTTAGAGCTAGGTTTCTGTTGTGCAGTCTCAAAGGAAAGCTCAATTCCGTGATTTGCCACTACAAGTTGTTTCTGAGACAATGCTGCCACCATCTGGACAAACCTTTAACTGCCAGCTATTACTGGATGTTAGAGTACGCATCTGGATAAACACTCCTTAAGTAGAAAACACTTTATTGGTGCTTTTACTTCAATATTCAAAATAATTAAATTGATTGAAGTTTGCTTTCAAAGTCATTAATCAAAACTCTTTTCATTTCCTTTGCTATCTGAAAATAAGATAATAATGTCTAACTAAAATTTACATACTAGTCTTTCACCAAGACCTGAAAAACTGGCTTCAACTTTTTATTGATGTTCACCTGTAATCTGAACAATTATCTGCTATGTTTTATAACCAGTTTACAAAAAAAAAAAAAAAAAAAAAAAAAAAAAAAATTCCAATCTAACATTCCGCTCCA
>VXAV01006347.1:44469-61600 GCA_013399715.1 Alectura lathami | reverse complement strand
ACAAAGCATTGTTTAATAGCAGGTATGTTGGTGTTTTAAGACTTTCCTTATATATGTAGGGCATGGCAAAAAGCGAATAATATTCAAAATGTTCTTTCTCCTCTCCTGACATTCTTGTATAATTTCAGTCTTCATAAAAAAGACATTTAAGAAATACTTTCAGTTGATTGGATGATATTGATAAAAATATCACATTTAGTCTTCTAGACGAAAATTTCTAGATGTAGCTGTAGATATAACCTATACGTATAGCTTACCTGTAAGTACGTAAGTAGCATCTAAAGAGTAATAGATCCTAATATAATGAGTATTTTAAGTGGTTGCATGCATATTGCTTACAACTGCACAATTTAACCATGTTTGTTTAGCCAAAAATATTTAAAGATCATGTTTTAATTCTCAAGTTACGTAAGTACTGTCTTGTTTGCTCGTAATTCCTAGATTTTATTTGTTAAATGGTAAATTTACTTGGCCTAAAAATGTAATTCTGTTGAAATGTTTGTTACTTTCACTAAATGAACAGTTCTGCAGCTAACATTTTACTTCCATTTCTTTCTCATTGCGAAGATTTTGTTGTTATTTCAAACGATGGGTTTTGTTGTTGGTTTGGGTTTTTTTTTTCAGCTGTCTTTGTTTCTCTTGTTTACAGTCGGTACCAAAAGCCCCAAAGTACAGCTCTGTGACTTGAAGTCTGGATCCTGTTCTCACATTCTGCAGGGTACTTTTTAGTCTGAAACATAAGTGTTAGACAATAACTACTTTGAGTAATGCAGGGCCTATAAAGAAGCAGTGTATACAATGTATTCTTTGTAAGTGACATGACTAATGTATTTAGTGCCAGTTGTGAAAGTTAGACAGTGTAAAGGATTCTTCTGGGTGTTACTCTAGTGCTAATGAATTAGAGAATACAAATACTAATTAATGAACAGTTATTACAGATTTTGGGACATTTCCATGATCTAATCAGTACTAATAACTATCTATTATAAAAGTGTTGGCATTGTTTTTGTATTCGCTTAAATTCTGTATGGGAGGTAGTTTTTTTTAAATATCACATAAATATTCACTTTTTTAACAGAATTATCGTTTAGAGGTGCTTTTATTTATTTATTTGTTTTAATAGAGGTTTCTCCATAAAAGGCAAGATAGTACTTTCTATGGAACAGTAGTATCTGATCCTTTGCATTTACCTAATTCAGTGAGCCATAGGGTTTTGTTGTTCTGTAATCCATTACTTTTTGCACTCAATGAGAATTTGCCTTTAATGTCTTTTTTCCTAAAGTTTACTTTTGGGGAATGAGTATGACATAGCCAAGTAATGAAAAGCCAACTAATATACCAGAAACAGGGTGGTTCACCTAGCTCCTAAACTGCACAGCAAAAGTGTATTTGTGTGATAGTTATTAGATAATAATTAGGTAATAGTTATTTTCTAGCAATGTGTTTGTGCTGTTACATGAACTATGGTTACAGTCTTTTAATTTGTTTCCCCCAACTTCCTATTGTATGCATTCGTTTAATGTTTTTGAAACTTTCCAGGTTTAAAATGTATGTATATACATATATATATGTGTACATACATATATGTGTGTGTATCTATATATCTCTTAGTATTACTCACGACTAACCTGCACTGAGTATGTCACTAAGACAAATTTTATCTTAGTATCTTAATGTATGGAACCGTAATATAGGGAAAGTTCTTTGGAATTCAGGGCTGGAGTGTTTGAGGGCAAGCTGAATAAAGGTTTACTTTTAAGTACATAGGGTAAACATACTTTTTATTAACATTTTTGAAAGACTTGACAAAAAACAGATGTAAATTTTCTTCTACATTTGAGAACATCAGTGCTAATACGAAATTTGATAACAATATTTAAAGTAGTCTCTACAGTTGTGACTGTTCTACACTGTGTTTTGCATGGGTAAAACCATGTTTCTTAGCAAAACTAATATGTATAATACTCCTTGGTATCGCTTTGAGCTGTTGAAGTTCCACGTGAACATGGGGAATAAAGGGAAATAACTTCTAGCTCAAAATCATTTGTTTTCACAATATCTAAATTTATATTAAAATTTAAACAATTTATATTATTGTTCTGTATTGGTGTATCCTACGGAATTAAGTACTTGCATTATTTTTAGTTGTGTATAAATATTTTTGTAGAACATTGTGTAAGCTTTCTCGTGCTGTTTTTAGGTCACAGGCAAGAAGTACTGGCAGTGTCTTGGTCCCCACGTCACGAATACGTTTTGGCAACGGCAAGGTAGAGGTGTTGCTATATTATATGAAATAAAAATGAGGAGAAAACTTAGCAGATGAGGAGTAGTTGCCTTGTTTTTCCATCACAAAAGTAGCAGCAAATTTTGGTCTTTATTAAGTATTGGTGTGTTGGTGTCTCTTGAAACATTTTGCTTCAAAGTTGTGTAACTGCTAACTGCATCCACCTGTGCTGTCATGTTGTCTTATGATAACTGCATGTTAAACATGTTTCTCTTAGCTCCATTTCTTGACTCAGTGCTATGTTTGGACTACTATTTCCTGATAACATGATGAAGTCTTTGTGTCAGCCAAGACAAATAGCAATAAGAATTGACAACTTTGAGGTAAAGAAGGGTAGGAAGGAGAAGCTGCCTAGTGCTGCAAAAAAGATAATCTAGACTGATCTTATTTTTTCAGATGTGACTGTGTTCCAAGATAATTGTGATTGTTTTAGGGAGGGAAAATATATATTTGGTTTTTATGTGGTTTGCAAGTGAAATGATTTTCTCTAAATGATGCTAGGCACTTTCCATAGTGCTGTCGGGGGACTGGAAGAGTCGGAGAAGAGAGACATTTTCTGGATATTTTCTATTCTCTTCACTCTGAAAAATTACAGAAGATGAGCTCCTTCTTGCTCATTAAAATTGTCTTGACAAGATTAGCAAATAGAAACTGCATTATCAAAAATTATGACAGTCGGATTTTATAGGAAGTGAGTTCTTTGTAAGCCCTTGTCAAGAACATTTCAGTCAACTACCTGCGGCTGGTTGCTGACTTTGACATGCATAAACCTCAGTGGTATCTCTATGTTCTCATCTGTTTGCAGCATTATCAGTTGAGATACCACTTGGAAGTAAACAGAATCAACAGTAGTAGTGGAGGGGACCACAAAAGAACGAAGTAGTCATTAGCTTTGTGAGATACAGAAAAGATACGGAATAATCTTATAGGTGGTTGTTCTTGTATACTGTATGTATACTCTATATGTTTCCGCTGTTAATGTACTGAACTAACTCGAGAATGGACAAGAAGAAGCATCTTCTACTTCAGTTAGGAGACTAAGGAACACTTTGGGTAGACTGTCCAGCTGTGGGTCAAAGAGATGCAGATGTCTTTGTTTAACTGAGGTGAAAATTGATCTGTGTTTCTACTTTTGGTTTGTTTGTGGGTTTTTTTGGTTTGTTTGAGTGTTGTTGTTTTTTCCTAGAGGACTGTTAGTTTGCTGAGAACTGTCCATTTATTAAATGCATCTACACTGTTGACTTAGTGCATAGGAAATGGCCTTTTCTGTGAATTTACTTCCTATCTGTACTTGGGGGACTTCTGGCAGTCATGAAGTATGCTACTCAAATCAAGATGCCATGCACAGTGCACTGCCTGCAATATTGCTATTTCAATGCACGCAGCTTTAATCCAATGATTAGTGTTGGTTTTGTGGCTGTCAAAGATGCAGTGTGAGCGTGCAGTTTGGGAACCACAGCAGCCTGAATGTTTGTTTTTCCCTCCTTGTGCCATTCTGGTCAATGTAGACAAACCCAGTGAGTGGTGATAGAAGCCAGCTGACATCATGTTCTTCAGCCATAGCACTGTGAGACAGCTGAGCACGTAGACATATCCGTCCTACATGTGGGTCTGCGTACCAGTCGTACTACACAGCTGTGATAGAGAGAGTTGCCTGAGTTCCCAGACAACCATTACAGACTATGCTGAAAGCTGTAGCTACAGTTTAATCAATAGAAGTATTCACAAGCTTATTCTAATCTATGTATGCGAGAGCATTATACTGTAAACAAAGGCAAGCGTATTGCAGACAAAGGTTCACTCTTAACATAGATTCCTCAGGTTTGTCAGCTGTATATATTCATATAAGCAAAAGCCTGAATCTGTCTTAATAGCTTCTCACAAAATTCTACTGGCTTGAATGTGACTGCATGATGAGCAGTTCAGAGTAGTTGTTGGACGAGGGTGAGTGCCAGGTGGGTTGACTAACTGACCTGGATGGAAGCAATGTCCTTAATGCATACATCAGCGTAAATTTGTTTTTCTTAGTGCTGACAGTAAAGTCAAATTATGGGATGTGAGGAGAGCATCTGGGTGCCTGACTACACTTGATCAACACAATGGAGAAAAGTCCAGAGCATCTTCTGAGGCAGGTAATACAGAATATCACTAATTGTCATCCATGTGTAGCTAGAAGCTTTCTTATATTTTGTCAATGTGTTGAACAGTAAGGCTAGCAAGGACAGTGAGGATAACCCGGTTGTTACCTCCTACAAAATGCAAGCTATTGAATTTTTTTTTTCAGGTATTTCTGTTAAAGAGGCTACGTTTGTGGTTGGGAATCTTGTTTAGAGAAATCTCTTTGACAACAGTATTGTGTCTGTTCTAAATTTTTTGTTTGTTTTTTCTCATAAAACAGGAATTCTGCGATCCCTTTTACAGGCAGAATGCATTCCTGTTGTAGATTAGGTTTTGTAAAATCAACTGACTTACTGCTGTTCCAGTAGTTAATTACACTCCTTTAAAGACACAGGCAAAATGAACAAAACCCATAAGAAGCAGTCAAACATACATCAGTGGTGCCTAGTATAAGTTACTGAATGGAAAGATTCAGCAATATAAATAGTAGTTCATGAATTTTGATTAATTCTGGACCGAAGATACTTTATTTTGGAAAGCCAAAAAAGATTACTTGAACAGTCACCGCTATGAGGGAGAAATACGTAGTATGTGGAAATAAATCACAAATTATATCATAGGATCATAGAATGGTTTGGGTTGAAAGGAACCTTAAAGACCATCTAGTTCCAACCCCCCTGCCATGGGCAGGGACACCTCCCACTAGACCAGGTTGCTCAGAGCCCCATCCAGCCTGGCCTTGAACACTGCAAGGGAGAGGGCATCCACAGCCTCTCTGGGCAACCTGTGCCAGTGCCTCACCACCCTCACAGGAAAGAATTTCCTCCTAATATCTAGCCCAAATCTCCCCTCTTCCAGTTTATGGCCATTACCCCCTTTCCTGTTGCTACATGCCCTTCTGAAGAGTCCCTCCCCAGCTCTCCTGTAGGCCCCCTTCAGGTACTGGGAGGCCGCTATCAGGTCCCCCCAGAGCCTTCTCCAGGCTGAACAGCCCCAACTCTCAGCCTGTCTCAGTAGGGGGAGGTGTTCCAGCCCTCTGATCATCTTCGTGGCCCTCCTCTGGACACGCTCCAACAGCTCAATGTCCTTCTTGTGTTGGGGGCCCCAGAACTGGATGCAGCACTCCAGGTGGGGTCTCACGAGAGCAGAGCAGAGAGGCAGGATCGCCTCACTCACCCTGCTCGTCATGCTTCTGATTAAAATAGTTGAAAAACGGATTTTTATTATTGATTAAACTAGAAAGAGGTACATCTGAATTGTGCACTGCAGTATAGTGCAGAGATGCCTTATCAAAGGTACCATACCTATTGCTCAGTGAGTTAATTTGTAGGCACCGTAGTCAGATGTGCTGTGGTAGAATGGAGCTGGATTTTAGCTCTTTATCCTTCTTTAAAATGCACAGTTTTGTCAAGTGAAAAGAATGGAATTCAGTTCTGTTAACCTATAAGCCATATGTTCAATTAATTGTTGTATATGCCAGATGTTTATGATTGCTCTTGTTTTAAATTAAGTAATCTGTGTAGAGTCATGGTTTTATAAACCAAGAGTTAAATTATTATTATTTTAATTATGCTATTTAAACAGTACTCTCATCTAAATAAATATCTAAATTTATTTCATATATTTTACTTCATCTAATTTATCAATTTCATCTAAATACATCTAAATAAAAATGTGTATACAAAGGAGTAATTACTTTGTAGAAATCTGAACACCTCTTTTCCTGACAGTAAACACAGCTCACAATGGGCGAGTTAATGGTTTATGCTATACAAGTGATGGTCTTCATCTGCTGACCGTTGGTACAGATGATCGGATGAGACTCTGGAACAGCTCCACTGGAGAAAATACATTGGTGAGTTTTCAAGGATCTTCAGTTATGTTTCTGCTTGCATTTGATTTTTTTAAAAGACTGCTTACAACTTTTGCAACTGTCATTAAAACAACTCTGGCTATTTATTCATTTTCATAAAGGAAATAGCAGCTTAATCTCATGGCATACTTTTTGAGCCTTTTTATTTTCCAAATTTATTTTCTGATTTTTTTTGTCCGTATAAAGAAAAAATAGTGTGAAGAAGCCTGGATCTACTTAAAGATTGATGATGCTAACTTTGTTTGTAAGCATAGATGAAAACACGTCAGTGTTGAAAATCTTAATATGTACTGACTGTTGGTAGAATTTGTTTAATGGATTAGTTGTCAGTGCGCTATTTACAGGACAGGTGTCCATACCTCAGTGTTTTGCTGATTGGCTGCCTGGCTTTTTTGCAACTCTTTCATTTTTTTGAGGAATCTCTCGTGGAGTTCTACAGCATTGTCAAAATTTTCTATCCCTCAACATTTGCATTGCAAACAAACAGGAAAAAAACATGCATTAGGAGGGGGGTTGGACTGGGTGATCTCCAGAGGTCCCTTCCAACCCTTGTGATTCTGCAATCTCCTCTGTTGCTCTTTCCTTTCTATGGCCTATTTTTTGATGAAGATTCCCATTTTAACTTTCTATTCAGTAAAGAAAAATTTCCTGTATTTATTTTGAAAGGAGGACACAGTAGGTAATTTCCATGGGATTTCAGTTATTCACGTTGACATGATCTGTTATTGCTATCAGGAAATGAAGAAATTTGCTCTGCCTTAGTGATCTCCTACTGCTCAGTTTCATAGCACAGCAAAAAGTATTCCCTGTAGACATTTAAATGAAAGCAGTTGTCCATCTCCATGCTACCCATATTTGTCAGCTTGTGCTCCATACTTAGTATACAAACATCTTTCTGTCTTCAAGTCACCATCACCAAAGTAAATAATACAGTTTGTTCACTCTCCTACCACCAGCTGGATCACTGGTTTTTGTTTTTCTGTGCCTGTTAGTACATTGACTTGTTTCATAGACAGGCTGTTCTACAATTTTTTTTTTTTTTATCTGACACTGAGTAGCATGATCCTGTCTTGCTATTTAAGTTGGGATTTATGATTCTGTGATTTGTATTGTCCACATTAGCTGGTGTGTGAAAATATAGTAGAGATGTTCTTGAAGTAATTTTAAGGCACCAGCAGACAAATAGATGCGGATCACAGCATGGCTTGGTTTGGAAGGGACCTTAAAGCCCACCCAGCCCCAACCCCTGCTGTGGGCTGGTTGCCACCCACTGGATCAGGCTGCCCAGGGCCCATCCAGCCTGGCCTTGAGCACCTCCAGGGATGGGGCACCCACAGCTTCTCTGGGCAGCCTGGGCCAGGGCATCACCACCCTCTGAGTAAAACATTTCCTCCTAACATCTAGTGTAAATCTCTCCTCCTCTACTTTAAAACCATTTCCTCTTGTACTGTCACTGTCAGACTGTGTAAAAAAGTCACACTCCCTCCTGTTTATAAGCTTCCTTTTGGTACTGGAAGGCTACAATGAGTTCTGAACAAAGCCTTCTCTTCTCCAGCCTGCACAAGCCCAGCTCCTTCAGCCTGTCTTTCCATGGCCTCTTCTGGACCTGCTCCAACAGCTCCACCCAAGTGCAACACCTTGCAATTGTTGAACCTCATCGGGTTCTCATGAGCCCACTTTTCTGTCCAGGTCCCTCTGGATGGCATCCCTTCCTTCAGGGGTATCAACTGCACCACTCAGCTTGGTGTCATCAGCAAACTTGCTGAGGGTGCACTCCATCCCACAATCTAAGTCGTTGATAAAGATGTTGAAGAGCGCCGGTCCCAAGACGGACCCCTGGGGGACATTGCTCGTGACCGGCCTCCACCTGGACACAGA
This sequence comes from Alectura lathami, assembly GCA_013399715.1. Taxonomy (NCBI): domain Eukaryota; kingdom Metazoa; phylum Chordata; class Aves; order Galliformes; family Megapodiidae; genus Alectura; species Alectura lathami. Next base: position 53,447 of record VXAV01006347.1, on the reverse strand, counting down.
GCCATTGACTGCAACCCTTTGGCTGCGACCCTCCATCCAGTTCTTTATCCAGCAACAGTCCACCCATCAAATCCACATCTCTCCAGTTTAGAGATAAGGATATGGTCTAGAACCATGTCAAAGGCCTTACAAAAGTCCAGGAAGATGACATTGTTTGGTCTTCCCTTGTCAACTGATGCTGTCACTCCATCATAGAAGGCCACCAAATTGGTCAGGTGCACTTAGCCCTTGGTAAAACCGTGCTGGCTGTCTCCGATCACCTCCTCATCTTGCATGTGCCTTAATGTAGTTTCAAGGAGGATCTGCTCCATGATCTTCCAGAGGAGAGGCTCACTGGTCTGTAGTATGCAGGTAATACAAGCTCCTACCACAGTCTTTGTATTTCCCCTCTTAGCCAGTTCTTTTGATCTCTGTAATTTTTTCATCCTTCATGCTAATACCACCTTTCCTCTTCTCTTTGTCTGGCCTGCACTAGAAACTTACAAAGAAGAAGCCTGCACTAAAGGCTGGTGATTATATTGAATCTGCAGCAGCCTTGGGGGAAAATATATGCAAAAAAAAAAAAAAAAAAAAAAAAAAGTCTTGCCTGTCCCAGTTTTTTCTACTCTTAGTTTCCTCTCTCCACTTGATTTCCTACCTCTGCTTCCTCTCCCAAAACAACCCACTTTTCTTGCTTATAGCAGGAATTTTTATGAAGAAATAGAGATATTGATGGATATTTACTATTATTAATAGATACTTAATATTCCCTATTATGAGAGAGGGAACCACACAACAGCAGATGTGAAACAACTGAGTACTTTTCTGTAAACTAGCTTTAAATAGTTGATAACTATGAGGTTTGCCTTCTTTTCTTGGTGAGTGGAATATACAAAGAGAATTAATTGTAAGTGCTAGAAACAAATACAAATAAATTTCAACTGCCCTCCTGAATTTCTCTAAACATTAATTTAGCTTTAGAGCCTTTTTCCATAACTATGAAAGTTGACTGGTTTTGTTTTGTTTTAATGGTTGGGTTTTTTTATATCTGGAATGCTTATGCTAGAAAATTTTGACTTTGAAGCGGATCTGAAATAAGTCTGCTGTCACTTGTTTGAATCTATCCAGAGTCCTTGCTTTTCTTCCCACTGAGTTATAAAATCATTTTTTTTTATTTTTATACTATATCAACTGATTTTGTCATGTGAACTCTTCTGTCTAAAATTGTAATAGATTTTCATGTGGATAGTCTACAAAAATACAAATGATTATAATATCAATTTGAACACTGAAAAAAACACTTTTGTTCTAGTATTTTGGCATTAGCCATGACAAGGTATGTACATGCTATCCCCTTATTCCTTTTAGCAAATGAAATTCTGTAAAAACTGTGGAGTGTTTTTTCCTTTCTTCAAGTAGTAAGTTAGGGGAAGAAACTAAGATGTCAATGTTTATTTCCTTTAATATTGACAAATGTTACAGTGAATACTTTATAAGGTTTGATTTGATTTTTGGTTGTTCCTGTGTGGAACCAGGAGTTGATCTCAGTGATCCTTGTGGGTCCCTTCCAACTCAGGCTATTCTGTGATTCATTCTGTCTTCTTAGCACATCTTTCCATGAAAGACTGATCAACTGCTTGAGGAAACTGGAACGGGTATAATCACGGTAGCAAATGTTTCGGCTGTAATTTCATTATAACTAAGCTCGTTAAGTGCCTCGTTGCTGTCACAAGGAATGTTGTTACTGCACCTCTCCTTTATCACACAGTTCCACTGGCTTGCCTTTGCACCATACAGCACTCATACAGATCATGTGACCTTCTGCTGAGCTCTTTAGAAATAGCTGATTATTTGCCTATAGTTTTAGCTGTATGGTCCAGTTCTTCGTGAGGTTGGGGAAGTGCCAGCCTTGGTACAAGGAGGCACTGCAGCTTCAATATGAAGCATGTTTTTTGTCTGTGCTGAAATTATTCCTTTATTTATGATTGGTTGAGCATTCTTAATATGCTCTGCTGGAGTTAGTCTAACAGGAAGCATTTGGAGAAGTGTACACTAGGGGCAAGCTGCCAGTGCCTCAGTAAGATGCTCACATCCCAGTCACTGACTTCACTATTCCTCAGAGTGTATCAAATGTTTTCACTGACTGCGGTCATTGCACGGCTAAGTGACAATACAGAAACTTGAAAAACTGAGCAAAATAAAAATTAAACCATGAGGATCAAAGTGAATATGCTCCATCAATTTATTTTAATACTATATTTATTTTTCAGCAGAATTTCAGACTCTGGCACAGATGTTCTTGATTGCCTGCTATATAATAACAGCAGTGAGACGATAATGATTGTTAAAAATTATTCCAAAACAGAGGCTGTTTTGCATAGCACTTTTTCAGTACTCATGATAACCAACAAACTTTACAAGCTGCTCAGCCAAAAAATACTCCTAGTTAAATGCTACGTGAGTAGATGATATTGAATCAATGGTGTAACTAGAAAAAGTGAAATATGGTTTGAACATTACAAAAGGTAATGAACAGTTTTCCATTACTCTTATATACTCAGAGCATGGGAACTTCTTGGCAAGATTTGTTGGTTTGCATTATAAACCAGTAAGAGCACTTTGTGATTTTCATGTTCCCTTTTAAGATAGGATCTCTCTGATGAATCATTGAGTAAAATGTTAGTGTAAAATGAAGACATGTCATTTTTTGCCACAGATAAAGCAGTGAGTAATAAAATGCACCCATTCAGGATCGTATTAAGCAATCCATTGGATGCTGAAGAGATTCAAGATGCAGAAGAGTGTATGCATCAAAAGCTTAACCTGCTTCAGGTGATGTTTAGCAGCTCTTCACAATAGTATTATAAAGTCCAGGTATCTCCTTTTAATAAATACCTGTTTCTTCAAATTTGAGTAGTCCTGCATCAAAAGATACAGAAATTAATCTATGCATATTATTTTTTGAGCAGTAAGACAAACCTGGGGACTAGTGGATTTGGCTAGCAAAATAAGATAATATTGGAAGTGTACATACCTTGTGTGCATCCTTTGCCACAGAAAGGAGTACAAAGCACTCATTCACTGTCAACAGGAAGAATCAAACAGAAGGAGGCAAATTTTTGCTTGTTTTGGTCTTTCAGCATGCTAATGAGTTTTTAGGTTCTTAACTCAGTTCCTGTTTTGGCAGCACCCTTTATTTTCCACTGTGTCTCTACAAAGCGGGAGCATTTAGATTGTGTATATCTGGATATTTTTTTTCTCAGCCTGCACTCCTGCCTTTTATAGCACGTGCCTTTGTTATGAGTAGTGACGTAGCTTGGGAATTGTTGCTCTTACAGCTGACATGTTCTGGAAAGGACTTTAATTACTCTTTATCAGTAATGTTCCTCTTAAAAGTACTAGCATTAACAAGACTTAATGCAGTCTGTGTTTACAGACACTGTCTTTACAAAATGAGCAATAGCATCCACAAAGAACATAAAGTAAGCTCCACATCTCATGAAGATATTCTCTCAATATTAAAAAAAATAATCAACCTACTTGTGTACAAAGGCAGTTTTATTAGCATACATTTTTTGTGATTGGGAGAGACTTGCTCTAGACTTCCTTTTATTCAGTTTCTCTTATGTAAGTGCTCTTAGCTGTAAGTATACTGTAATGATAGCACAAGCAGTCAGATGCAGGGGAAGGGGGGCTGCAGTCAGCCCATAACGCTTCATCTCTGCTGCTCCTCCATGGCCACTCACTGCCCCTGCTCCACGTGGGGTCTCTGCCACTGGTGCCATCCTTCCCCAGCTGATTTCATGTGGACTTCCCATAGGCTGCAGCTTTCCCAGCCCTGCCACAGCACGACTCCATCCCATGGGGCCCACCCTTCAGGAGCCCTGCCCCACCGCGTGCTCCTCCCCACGGTCTCCTCCCCACAGGCTGCAGCTCTGGCCAGGTGCTCTGGCACTGATCTGGCATGGAGCAGCACTGAGCTCTGCTCACAGAGGCCACTCTTGCTACCAAAACATTGTCATGCAAGTCCAATATAATTGTTCTCGTGAATATAGGTGTTTTTGTGTTGTTTTTTTTTTTTTGGTCATAAATACACTTTCATTGTTTTATAGAAGACCTACTTAGACTGATAGATCCAACTAGATTATTTTCAAGTTTGGAAACTAAACACTTTCAGCAAGCTTTTTACCTGTATAAGACTTACCAAGTGCTGAAATGTAGAAACGCTAATAAGCTGTACTTCTAAATAGTACATGTATTTTCAGGGCTTCCCACACAACTCACAACCCAGGGTCTTAGAAATCCAGCATTTGTTTCTATCCCAGGTGTCCTTATGGGGGAAAGTATTGCATTTCTTGGTGGTGAACTCCAGGATTCATCTGTGAGTAGAAAATAGGCATATTTATACATCATTCTTAACTAGTCCATAATAATTCGTCAAGTTATTCTTTATTACTTTCTCATTAATGAGACGTCTTTTCTTCCTCATCCATTTCTCTTTGCCATTTACTTATGCCATCCTTCTGCTTGCACTTCAGTTGTTCTAGTACTGATTATTCATCTTACACCATTTCTTGCTAACTCACGAGGCAGAGATGCAGAATCACTGTGTTACGGGTGCCTTTCCTATGTTCCTTCCTCCCAAGAGGTGACTTACTGAGAAGTTCCCGAAGTTCTTGCATTGGCTAGACTGCTGTTTCTGTTCTTTGCTGTCTTACTGGCATATACACCTCAGAAATGTAGTTCTCTACAACACTGGGCAACAGATAAACAGAGAGTACTTACACTGTGAGGATGTAGTGGTAGGTCAATTTTTGTTCAGTCTGTGGACTAAGTCTTGCAGTAAACTCTGGGTTTTAAGTATCTGTCTGACATGGATATACTCAATAGAATTTAGGCTAAGACCACTAATTCCCTTTATGCTTCCTTCTGAAATTTTGCATAAAACACTGGCTAGGCTAACACCCAATACCACCTACAAGAAAGAGTATTACCTCTTCTTCCTTGTGTTCCTGTTTGAAAGCTAACATTTAGAATTGATGCATCAATGCTTTTATTTTATTTTGTTGGTTTTTTTTTTGGTGCACATGGCTTACTTTAAGGAGAACTGACTAGGAAAATGTAATTGCTGTGTCTTAAAGCTTTAAATGTTATATTTTCAACTGATGGAACCTAATGTATCTTATTTAAAATTGTATACTATTGTGTGTAAGTTTAATAGTTTCAGTATTTGAGAGAAAACAATTATGTGGATCATCTAGGAATATGTTTGAGGAGGTAATTCCTGAACCAGTTCTGATTTCAGTGATAGTTTTAGGTGCTTAGTGTAGATCTGGCGCATAACAGCCTGTGTAAATTCTGTCTCCAAGTGTTAAATTCCTGGTTTTTAGTTATTTTGAAGAAGAATGTGAACTTACATTGATACATACCAATAACTGGAAATCTCAAGAGTTGTATTAGCATTGTGAAGCTGATGTAATTAATTTAATCAGGTATTAATGAAGAAATAAAATTGTCCTTTTAAGGAAAGTTATTTCCTGTAGTTTTAGTTAATAGCTAACTACATAATCTTTCATTTTACAGGTGAACTATGGCAAAGTCTGTAATGAAAGTAGAAAAGGACTCAAGTTCACCATATCCTGTGGCTGTAGTCCAGAATTTGCCTTTGTACCACATGGTAGTACCATTGCTGTTTATACAATTTTCTCAGGAGAACTGATAACTATGCTTCGAGGTCATTATAATACTGTCGACTGCTGTGTGTTTCAGCCAAACTTTCAGGTAAGTAGAGTATTGAGGACAACCCTGGAGGGTTTGTGCAGGAAATTTTTCCCTCAGAGGGCAGTGATGCCCTGGCCCAGGCTGCCCAGAGAAGCTGTGGATGCCCCATTGCTGGGGGTGCTCAAGGCCAGGCTGGATGGGCCCTGGGCAGCCTGATCCAGTGGGTGGCAGCCAGCCCACGGCAGGTGGTGGGACTGGGTGGGCTTTAAGGTCCCTTCCAACCCCAGCCATGCTTGAGGCTGTGATTACCAAACCATATGCATAGAGGGAGATTTTCAAGGAAGTGCTTTAATCAAAAAGATTCATAAAACAGAATTCTGTGGCCTGTGTGAGAAGGGTTTGGTTCGATTCTTGTGATGGCCCTTCATATGTTGGGTTCCTTCAATTATTCATTTCTGCCCACACAGGTAACTTTTCTTTGTCTGTAATAATTTTTGTCATTATATTGTCATTAATAAATCATGTGCAGTAAGGCTTTTTCCTGTTTTCTGTAAGAATGAAGATGAGGTATTGCCTTTTTTTTTTTTGAACCATGTAAGAATAATCACAGCAGGAAAGGATGTGTAGTGCACTGAGGTTAAGTGCATTAGTATTGCTTGCACTACTGAGCAACCTCTAAGTACTTGGCTAGGGTAATCTTGCTCAAATGCCTGTAGTTACAGCCATCACTGGGTCTATGAACAGTTTGGATAAACTTGTTGAGAACATTATGAGCTTTTAAAATTAATCCGAATATGTTTCACCTATGAAATATCATAGCATTACAGGGATTTGTAGCTCTGGCAGACTTTTTGCCTTTCCCACTTTTCCTTTCCTGCTATGTATGGTGAGTTGTTCACTCATCATTAAAGAGTTAAGGATAACAAAGCCTAATTTGTCATGTGATATTTTACAACAAATTGTCCTTATGGTTTATGCTAGCGTGGCATGGGCAGAGTAGTGGTTAGTGTGGATGTTAAGTCTGTTACATGCTTGCCTTCAGGTGTTGAGGGTAACACCTTATGTTCCAGCTCCTCCTTTCTAGTCTTTTGTTTCTAAAACATCTAGCAGAAATATTTGAGGCAGAAAAAGCAACTGGTGTCTTTCTGTGACCTCTTATAAATCACACTGTAGAATTGAATCTGGTAACTCTTCCTGCTAGTAACTGACTGAAACAGTTTCCCTGTCACAAAGATGGACTTCACAAAAAGTTTTGGGTGCCTTAAGGAGGGATGAACAGAGCCCAAGCTTTGCTAAACCTGGTAAAAGGTTCTGGGATGTGAGACAGTATATCCACTGAAAGCTGGAATATTTGCATAATAGCTAAGGTACATATTTTCTGGATTTAGTTTCTGTTCATTAATTCTTTCTGGACTAGCTTGAAGAGCCTTTTGTCTTATGGAGAATAGTTTCTAAACAAAAATGATAGTATGCTTATGTAAAGTTATCTTTGGTGTTCTTTTTGATAAGATGAAGAGACAAGGCTTCTGAAATCTCACTCAAAATCGTATTTTCCAGTCCTTGAAACACATTTCCCTGTACTTCTGTATTTTAGGATCTTTAGAAAGGGTCACTCGTGATTTGTAGGCTTAAGTTGGCAACAACTTCATTTGTTTATCCACTGTGACTCTCTTTCAGACTCACACTTTACCACAGTTCAGTTCTGTGTCTGGATTTTGTTTTGCTTTAGAAGTCCCTGCTTTTGGTAGTATTAAATTGTTCTTCTGACGGAATTATATTGCTATAGTTATCATGTCAACATTAAAGTTTGTGGGACTGTTATTTCATCTGTTCATGTTCCCTCCTGTGCTTCCAAATAGCTCGTTCTGTCTTGAGACAATTGCATTCATCAGTCTTCTTATAAGTCACCTAGAAGCTATGATTTCCTAGTTCTATCTCCTTTTTTTTTTTTTTTTTGAGAATGCAACCATTTTTAAAATATAGTTACGTATTTTAGGTACCTTATTATAGTTACCTATTTTATTTTACTCTTGCAAGCAATGGCAAGTCAATGTTTTTCATAGCTGTGCATTTCTATTTTCAGTTAAAATAGTTGTAAATCACTTTTAATCGACAAATCCTGCTTTGCTGAGAACTGTGTTGACTTGTGTTGTTTATGTTCCTAATATCTCAAATCTTCAGTAACTGCAACTTTTAATCACCTTTTCCACTGTCCTGTCTAGAATTAAAGAAATTTCAATCATTTGATTCATATGTATATAATTCTTACTTTTGTTTTGTTGGGTTTATTTTTGGATGGCATATTATCTTACTTCCAGATTTGTAGTACTTCACTTTGTATTAAAACATAATTGCCTTAATTAGGCCGGAGGGGTTTTTTTAGACAACTTTTCTAAGTTTCTTTGCACATACTCATCTACTGGTGAAAAGTGTAGCAAATGGCAAACATCTTATTTACTTTTCAGCGCATCTGGAAGTGGAGCACGCTGTTCATATCAAACAAGGTCTTCATCTGTATAGTTTCTACTATTTCCGTCTAGTAGCGGGTCTTTGTTAGCATTTTCTTCATATTAATGTTCTTTTAAACTTTTTTGCTGTCTTTAGACTTTTCCAAATGATTTTTCCTACCCATCATTAAATCTGGTGCTCAGCTTTTTCCTTAATATTTTTCCGATGTTTAAAACTACTCACTGATACTGATTGCTGTTAAGTCCTCTATTTTCTTCCTATTTACGAACTATATTTTAATCACTATCCTTGTTACAACTTATAACTGCCATAGGCTCTAGAAGGAACTTCAACTTTGTACCAGTTTTGTTTTTGTGGAGAGAATTGTCTTCTGTTTATTCAGAACCATGTAATCTAATATGATCCCAGATACCCAAGCAGCTAGTGTTTGCGATCCGATTATGCTACTCTTTGTCTGTTTTATTAGGTCCAAATTAATTAGCACATTTGTGCTTGAGATACCGTGTGGAGCTGTCTCCACAGGTGGTATGATGTTTAGTTTATCTGCGTATATATCCCTTTTGAGATCCTGGGAATAAAGCCATAAAATCCACTATATTATTGTTCACCTACATTTTTCTTACGTAAATCTCTCTGTGAAGTTAATAAGATGTTAGTCTGCTTGAGTAATAAGAACTGCAGAATTTGGCCCATTAATAAGAGCTATTAATCTTCTATGAGGCAGGTAATTTCAAGGATGGTGTGGAAAAGGAAGTCCTTGTAAAATCTTCTAGGTGATGTTTACTGTTAGTTGGAATATGCTCTATGTC
>VXAV01006347.1:17893-44204 GCA_013399715.1 Alectura lathami | reverse complement strand
GTAAAAATTTAAGTAAACAAACAATACCTGTGTTTTCCTTTCAGAAAAAGAAATGGAGTAAAGCCACCCACACAAATAATACATCGTAAAATATTAGCCGTGCCTCAGGAGCCAGTGTCGTTTTAAATTAGACCTACTTTTATTTTTCAGGAAATGCCGGTGACATATGCGAAGGTGTTTGGCAAATACAGTGGTGGGGCAACACATAAAGCTAACTAGAAGTTAGATTAGATCTTATTTGCCATCTTTCCTCAGAGTTTTAAAGTATTACGTGGAAATATTATACTGTATTGTAAACATGCAAGGAGCTTTACCCACTGGCGCTTCTTTTCACTGGCTTTATGTGTGAGTCACCACTTCAGATTGTAATAATTAATTGTAAATAATAATCAATGCAGTGTGTATTAAAATGAAGATCTTGCAGTCCCAAGATTGAAAAGTGAGACAAGTATTAATAAAGATTAAGTGGAAGTATGGTGATGTCCCCATTACGCTGCTTACCAGGAGGAATTTTGTGGTGGGAGGAGTTGTTTGTTTTGAAGCTCAAGTGGTATTCTGCATCTTGCCAAAGACGCAATGCTTGAGCAGTGTACTGCTGACAGGATGAGGTGATTTACCTATACCTTGGTGTAACTTTGATCTGTCATCTTCTTTTAAACAAGATAAGTAATACATCTCTATTATAAAACCATAAACTCTAATCTCGTATGTGTTTTATGCATGAGTAACTTCATTCATGGGAGTGGTTGTACAATTGTAGGGAGCTTATTAAATATGGAGACTGACTTTTTACACAGGCTGACAGTGATCGGACAAGGGGGAATGGCTTTAAACTAAAAGAGGGGAGATTTTACGTTAGATGTCAGGAGGACGTTCTTTGCTCAGGGAGCGGTGAGGCGGGGGCACAGGCTGCCCAGAGAAGCTGTGAGTGCCCATCTGTGGTTGGATGAGAAGTATGTTAGCTCACTTGAAAAAGATTACCCACATAAATGGGTATTTATTCCTACAAATGCCTGTTAGGCAATAAGTTCTTGCACCATCAATGTAATTCATGTTGTTCTGGAATTAAATGTAACACAGAAGGAGACTTTCCGCAAAGAGAGAGCTGTAATAATTTATTGAACTTATGTAAAAACAGTGTAATTATGCACATATGCACAGAGTTACCAGTGTAAGTGTAAAAGTGAGCACATTTAATACCAGGCTTTTATACTGTCAGAATACAGAAAAACTGCTTTGTATGTTCTCACTTGGGCAGTTTAAATGCATGGCAGTACTGAAGTGTTGTCAGACACTTTGTAGAATAAGCAAGAGCATGTTTTCAGATTGAAGGCATATGAAAATATCTTCAGGCTTGTTCATATGGAAAATAGATGTATTACTAGTGCAAAATTTACAATGAAGGTGACGTGTTCTAATTTCTAATTAGCAAAACGTCTTTTGTTTAAAATGGCAGAAAAGTCTGTGCTTCTTAAAACTAAGAAATGAAGCTATATTTGACTGTTAGCTGTTTGGTGCAGAGACTGTTTGCTTCCATGTGTTTGCAGGATGCCTTGCACAATGGGATCTCAGTCCTTAGTTGTTACCATAATAAATAGGATTATTTATATTAAAAATAATGAATCCAACTTTCTGATCTCTGCCTTCCCAGCAGGACACAGGTTTCAAATTGTTCTTTATTTGTTCTTTTCCTTCCCTACGCATACTGAAACTGTGTTTACTTAATATTTCTTTACTCTGTGTGCATGCACTCTTCTAACATGAAACTAGATGATTTTAGGTTGACTCATATTTTTTAATTTCAATAAAATATATTTTACTTTTGCCTTCCTACATCTCCATTGACCATCTTTTAAGCTTCCTAGCTTTTAAAATAGGTTTCTCTTCAGGACACTTGAAAGAGGGAAGAAGAAAAGTGCATTTAAGCAGCACAGTTAATGTAAATGCAAGTAGTGATGTTTTGGTGAACAGTCTGGGGGAAATATATAAACTTTGGCCTATTTTTAAAAAAAACTGTTTATCAAAATTCTATTAGAAATTAGAACTGATGTATTTGTCTTTATATCATTATATGTATTTAGTGCACTTTTTTCACAACAGTATTCTCTGTCCAGTGTATTTGTTTGTAAGTAACTTTTACTTGTTTTCTTAAAGGAACTTTACAGTGGTAGCAAAGACTGCAATATCCTCGCGTGGATACCAGCTCTTCGAGAGCCAGTTCCTGATGATGTATCTGAGAAGGTAATTGGTATTTTATCAGCTGGAGGTGTGCCTTTTATGGGGGCAGGGGGATAATAGTTACATATAAACCTCCTGTTTAGTCCTGTGATAGTCAAGTGTTTGACTATCAGAACTTGTACCAACTGCTGATTTAGAGGAGAATCTCCTGTTGTTACTGTGCAATCTTCTGGTTTTGAGAGGGCATTTTCTTTGACAGTCTTGTTGCAGACTTCTTGCTTCACTTTTAATTAAAATGAAATTAATGAAAATTAATTAGAAGTCATACTTGTCATTTGGCTATCAGTCTCTCAATTTCCACTTTAGGTTCCTTACTTTCCATATTGTTTTGAGTAGTTTATGCTATTTTGGAATTGGAAAGGTACCAAAGATTGTATTTCAGTTTGTTTAGGAATATACTAAACAATAAGATTAGGGGTGCTGTACTTCGTACCAAATATTTATGATGCAGAAATAAAAATAAATAAATTTAAAAAAATCTATATGAGCTAACTTTTAATAACTGAAGCCAGACATTCAGGCTGTTACAGGGAAGATAATATATAGCAGTTTTTTTCCAAGAGAGTACGTTTTCCCTTTTGTTATTAGATCTGGGCCATAAAAAATGTAGTGAACAGTTTGAGGTGGGGAGAAAATTCTAAATTTTGAGGAGCTGAAACCATGCACACAATCGGAGTCTGGCAACCTGTTCTTGTGTTAATGCGACTGAGAGATGGTAATGTTCTGGCTCATAGCATACAAAAATTCCCCCTTTTAAAATTTCTGAAATGTCTTATTTTGTTAGGGAGAATAAGAATTGAAATAGTTTTTTGATGTTTGCTTTGCTTTGAAATGGAACTTATTTCAAAACTATCCTACATTTTAGCAAATTGTTAAAAGTAACTTCAGAAGTTGGATGACTTAAAACCAAAATGTGCTTAATGGACCTGAGGAGAACATTTTTGCTTTAGCTGAGCATCTTGCTGTGAGCAAATCTTTTTCTCAGTATGAGGAGGAAAAAAAAAAAAAGGAAGACAAAACAAAAAACATTTCTTGCCCAGGTCTGATTATAACTGGTGATTGACATTATAGAGGCATGCCATGTGTGCAGTTATTCTGAAAGTTGTTCAGCTGCAGACACTGTTTGCAAAGCTGGTAAATTAGCACTGCCTCTGAAAGAAGCAGTTCTGCTCTCCACCTGCCACTGGCTCCTGCTCCCTCTCATGTGTTAGAGCAGACATTCAAGTGCCTGTATGGCCAAAATCAGATCCCAGGGTGGAAGTAAACAAGAAAAACAGTTTTACCTAGAGTCAGAACCATGATTCAGTACAGTGCATGGCTGCACAAACCCTTGAGCTGAGGTGAGAACTAGTTATTGGATATGGGTGGAGGCCAGGACTTGTTCTTGAGATGGTGCTGCTAAGTTACACTAGGCCAGTGAAATTATGATGTAAAAAGCTGTAACACAAAACAAACACAGTAATATCTATCTGTGATATTTTCTACTCAGACATATGTTTAGCTTCCAGTCAGTGCTCCAGATCTTTTTAGTGAAATTGGAGTTAGAGTACAGCTTTTTCTCCTAATTTATCTCATCTCTAACCAGCAGAATAGCCAAGATGTAGTTTTAAAAAATCCATTACCCATGAGAGAGACAAGAGTTTGTCTACAAATAGTAATTTAAGAAATGCCTTTAGGACTGCACTTACTTGATTTCATTTTTAATTAAGCAAACCACTGAAAGAATTTTTGTTTTCTTTAGTCTCTGCCTCAGCAGCACTTAAATCCAGCATATGAAGATGCATGGAGCAGCAGTGATGAAGACTGAATTTCAATTATATGCTGATATAAAATTGACATTCAGGCACTGCATTCAAGGACTTTATCTGTAGAAATGGATGTTGTCAGATTTATTGTGACCGGATTTCTTGTTCTGTTCTGTTAAAGCGGAGTCTTTCTGAAACAAGTTTTCACTTCTGTGTTCTTTCTTCACTGTTATTGTTATATTTAAAGATTTACTGTTTCAGATTCACTGGTTTTTTATACTTACCTTTATGCATTGGAATACTTTATTCAGTGTTGAACAGCTGATAAAGGAAAAATAAAAGCCCTTGGGACCAGTTAATACTGCATTGTTTCTGGTATCGCTGATACACAGGGAGGAAACCCCTTCATTTCAGAGAGAGATGATACAGTGGATTTTGCCTTATGAAGGCCTAGCTCAGGGATTTTTTATTTTTATGGTGTCTAGGAGGAGAAGACTGGATCCATTTTAAAGTGCACAAACACTTGCTGTGGGAGAGAACAGCATTCTGTGCTATTCTTTTGAATTTTATCTGCTTTGCAAAGGTTTCGCTATAAATGCAGTATTCACAAAGAGGCATAGCTGGGATCCTTCATTCAAGTGTTTGTGTGGTGACCCATCAACTGCTATCTTAGTCTGCACTATAAAGTTAAGACTAGAGGCTAAGGTTTTGTTATTGTGTTTATGGCTACTGTTAAGAGGTTTTAAGATCAGACTTCTACGTATGACTCTGTCACATCCCCAGCTGGCATGGAGAATTCCTGGACAGAAACAGACATGACGTACAGTGCAAAGCAAAGAATGGATTGGGTTTCAAGTTAGGCACATAGAACACAGTCCTTTGAAATTGCTTTCATCCTAGTATCTGCTCTGTTTTGGAAAGGAGGAGTTCTGGGGAGTAATTGTCTAAGTCTCTAGTTTGTGCCTCAGACGTAGCGTAATCACCAGTCTGCGACCTGTGTCAGAGGTTTTCATCAGGCAGAAATGCAGTTTTTCCAGGAAAAAATCTCCTCAAAAGCAGAGGTGATGCTAGGACCACAAACTGAGACAGAAGGAAAAAATATTGTTTAAATAAATGAAAGAAAATAAGTTAATCTTTGTGTAATGTTAGTATGATTGTTGTGCATATTATAGTTAATTCACTGTGCTTTTCTAGATAAGATAAAGTCTGTCACTTTCTGTCTCAGTCTAGAAGCCAGCAGTGTGGAATAATACAAAGTGAGGAGTGGGTATATCGGGGAAAGTTTTAATTAAACAAGTTTCATATGTAGTGCAGATTTTCTGGTGGAAACACAAAATTTGCCTTGCCCTATTAAATTGATAGCTGTATGTTGGAAGACTTCCAGGAGTTTCAGATGAAGTTAAAGGTCATTGTATGGTACTAGAGAGGAAAATTTTCTACTTTGTTTTAAATGACAGTTTTCATTACAGTGGTGGCTGTTCCATCTAAAAGTCAAAAACCTAGGAAACAAATTTGAGGCAAGATTACACATTTTGATTCCTTTAAAAAAAAAAAGTGTGTTATTAAAGGTGAGCTTTTTCCATGTTATAACTATGCTTATCATTTGTATGTGCAAACTTCAGTGCATGTACTAACACACAAAAACATAGTCAAAGAAGCAAGAAAACAGGTCTGTGATGGTCTTGGAATGGTGTTTCGGATAGGAGAGAGGGAAATCTGAATTTATTAAAGATGAGAAACTGCAAACACTGAACACATAAACGAGTGTTGTATTTATTCTGCTTTGTTGTTGTTTTTGCTGTTTGTTTTTCATTTTTGAATGCCCTTCCTATCCTTGTTTTCCTTTCCTGTGTTTTGAACACACAGTCACTGAGGTTGGCAGGGACTCTGAAGATCATCTGTACCTCTGGGGTATACCATGACTGGCTCGCCTCCAGCTGGACCTTTAGCCACTCATTGCAAGCCTCTGAGCCTGGCATGTCACCTATTCTGCCATCCGTCTCACAGTTCACTTATGTGGTCTGTGCTTTGTCAGCTTACCTGTAAGGGTGCTTTGGGAGACGGTCTCAAAAACCAAGGTAAATGTCACCCAATGCTCTCACCTCATCTGCCGTGTTAGACGCCTCACTGTAGAAGGCTAGCATGGTGGTCAAGTCATGTCAGTCGTGATTTCCCCTTCATATACCCATGCTGCTGGCTCCCAGTCACCTTCTTGTGCTTCATGTGTCTGCAAATGGCTTCCAGACTTATTCTTTATTATTACCTCCTCAGGGATGGAGGTGAGGTTGACTGGCCTGTATCCTCCTTCTTGCCCTTCCTGAAAACAGAAGTGGCCTTCCAGTTCTCAGAAACTTCTCTTGCTTGCCATGAGCTTTCCAAGATACTTGATAGTGACTTTGCAACATCAGCCAGCTCCCTCAGCAGCTGTGGGTGCATCCAGTCAAGCACCATGGACACACGAAAGTGTTCCCTAACTGATTTGTCCACCAAGGGTAAGTCTTCCCTGTTGCAGACTTTTGATTCATCTCACAGGTTTGGCATTGCTATGGCCAGTCTTACCAGTAAAGGCTGTGGCAAAAAAGTAGAGTTCCACAGCGTTAACTGCGTCCTTTGCCTCTGGTTCCCCTGTCCACATTTTCAGTGTGCCCATGCTTTCCCTAGTCTTCCTTTTGCTGCTCATGTGCCTGTAAAAGGTTTTGGTTTTGCATTGATGTTCATCACCAGATTTATCTCCAGATGGTTTTTGGCTTTCTTAACCCCATCCATGCATGCTCAGACAGTTTTGTTTATATTCCTCCATGCCTCCATCTCTTGTATGCTTCCTTTTTGCATCTTGAGTTTTGTCAGGAGCTCCTTTTTCATCTGCACAGACATCCTTCTATCTTTGCTTGATTTCCTGTAAGTTGAGATGCACCATGCTTGAACTTGGCAATGTGATCCTTGTAAATGAACCAGCCCTCCGGGGTCCTTATTCTCTCCAGGTGTAAATCCCATGGAATTCTTCCTGCAGTAGCGACCTGTTGGAAAATTTGGAAACTTTCTGGCCAAACAAGGAGGTTCTCCTGCAGTACTTAGCATTGGTGTAGCCTCATGTTGAATATGTGTGTAGTTCTGGGCTCCACAACACCAAAAGGAATGTGAAGGTCCTTGAAAGCATCCAGAGGAAAACAACACAGCTGGTAACAGGGCTGGAGGCATGTCCTGTGAGGAGAGGCTGAGGGCACTGGGGCTGCCCAGCCTGGAGCAGAGCAGGCCTGGAGGCAACATCACTGCTCCCTGCAGCTCCCTGAGGAGGCGAAGCAGAGGGAGGGGCCGGGCTCTGCTCCTGGGAACCGACAGCAGGACAGAAACGGCGCAGAGCTGCCAGGGGAGGGTCAGATGGGCACTGGGAAACATTTCTGTGGCTGAGGGTGGCCAGAAACTGGCACATGCTTCCTGGAGGGATGGTGGATGCCCCGAGCCTGTCAGTGCTCAGGAGGCATTTGGACAATGCCCTCAGTAACACGCTGTAGCTTCTGGTTAGCCCTGAGACAGCTGGGCAGTGGCACTTGGTGATCTCTGAAGGTCCCTTCCAACTGAACTCTGTTCTGCTCTATTCTATTCTACTCCTGTGTGCTTTTAAAGGGCTTGTTTTCCTATTGTTGTGATACAACTTTTTGCATCGTACCAGTTTGGCATAAGCATTCCATGAATGCAATGTGGGATTCAGCTCAGGAAGAGGCGGGCTGGGGATTATCTACCCAAGTATTTTATCTACTCAGGTTTCTGTCAGGTAAGTGTTTGGAGCTGTCCCAGACAGCTAAAAATAGGAATTAGTTGCCTTGGAAGTTTACTACGCCTATTAACAATTATTATCTTCTGCATGTAAATCTTCCCAAATAATATTCTGCCATCAGTTGGTGGTGTTCTCCCTCTTGGTTGTTGTCCTCTGGTGGAAGGGGAGGTGCTTCTGGTAAGGGAAATCAGAAGCATCTTTATCTCACCTGGGCAAGAATCCAGGCCTGTTCTGCAATCAAGCAGAACCTTTCAGCAGTACCTGATAAGTGACATTAGTTTCCAAGTTCTGAAATCTCCTGGTACTATGCAGCAACTCAAACATCAGTTTCTGTGAATATTCTGCTGGAATTTCTTTGAAAATTTTCTAGATGTATTGAATTTATTATTTAAGTTTTCCAGATTTTTTATAATGTGCTGATTAAATCTGATTTTTTTCCTTCTTTTATGACTGTTCTGTTTCTCTACTAATATATTTTTATACTATTCTGAGCCAGAAATGCAGGAAGTAGTGTAGTATAGACTTGCTTGCACTTCTCCTGCTTGTGTCAGTCAGAAAAAAAAACCACCAAACATCTTAAAATCCAGTCGGGTGTCAGAAGGAGCACTGTGTTCATGTTGAAATAAAGTCTTTCATTTGAGAGGCAATTCGCTGATAGCTGCATATGAAGGTCCTGTTAAAACTGTAAGAAATTTTATAGTTTGAGTAGAGTTTGAGCTGGGCTGGAGAGCGCTCTATCACAGTAGTAAGTACTGGGATTCAGCAGTCATACTTCATAGTTAGTATACATGCAGACGTGCCTTCATCCTTTCAGGCCATTCCAGGACTTCACTGCTGCTGAGAAGGTTTGACCTGCTTGCCAAGGAAGTTGAGAAGACGTTTATTAGAGTTTGACACAGAAGACACCAAAGAAGGGAAATTATTTTTTCTTCCAGGAGATCAAAGAATTTCCTTTCCCTTCTAGCCTAGGGAAACAATGGAGGCAGGAGCCAGCCTGAGCTGGCCCAGCCTAAGAAAAGCCTCCTTCAGCCTGGGTGAAAGTTGAGCTCTGTAGAGGCAGTCAGGTGGGTTTCCTGGGTTATTTATGTCTGGACTATGATGCTTGACAAGAACTAGGCATCAAGGTGTCCAAGCAAAAGCAGATTGTTTTTTTCCTCCTGTACACAGACCTCAGAGAGTATGCACATGAGCATACAAAGATGGTTAACTCCCAAATGCTGGAAAAAGAACAGGTAAACACCAGGTGCTTACCTGCCTTTGCCCCCTTCTCTATGCCCAATGTTTTTGCTCTTACATACATTCTCACAATAAAAAGTGTAGGGATTTGTTTACCACTTTTTTCTGCATTACTTAGATTTGCAGTCAGGCCAGGCTTCTCACTGCATGAAACATCTTTTTTTGTTATGAATAATTTCCTCATATATTCAGTCAGCTTAAATTCTGGGCCTATATATATATAAATAGACTAATATATATTAATAGAAATATTTCTATATTATTTATATTCTATATCAGTAGAAATACCACTGTTTTGGCACCTTCGGAGGACAGTTCTTGCCTTTCTTCTTTCCTAATTTTTAGTATAGACAAAAGTTGAGTGTATCGGTTGAGAATTGTAAGCTCTTCACTGAATACTGGGCTAGGATCTGTCATGATGGATGTGTGTGCTGAGTATTAGCTTGCTGCAAATGAAGACTGGGGTAAATGGTCAAGAAATGGGCCTTCAGTTAAGCCATGGTAAATGTCCCACTACACATTTTTGACGTGTAACACGTAGGAACTGATGTGGTTAAGGCAGTCCGCAGAGAGAGACTCTGAGATTTGCCATGCTCATAGATGTGTGCTGAGGTTTAGACACTTGTGGAGAGCAGTTAAATGCTTGTAACATCCAACTCAACAAAAATATGTAAAACATATCATTGAAGATCTTTGATGTGGTTAAATATGAGCTATTTAGTGGACATGCCTTCTTCCCTCCTCCCCTTGTTTCTGTTTTCTTTTAGTCTGTTTTATAAAGACAGTGGGAATGGAGGGTGAAAAGGCATGACGGAGTGGCCAGGAATTCAGACAGGTGCATAACTGCTGCCCATGGCTGCATCCCTTCAGATTGCATCCATGTACCATGGGCTCAGCCCACCACCAGCCCAGTGACAGCCAGCTGATTTCATCCACTGGAAGCCCAGAGCCACCCTAGTCCAGACAAATTCCACCAAGCACAAGAGACTAGAAAAAATATTTGGGTCTATTAAAGGAGAGCTTTCTATTTGCATGTGAAATATACATATATATAAATTGCATGGGCACACAGATGTTCTTAGTTTTCATTTTGTCACCATTTTCTTTCAAATAAAGGCAGAAAGAAAACAGCATGTTTAGGGTTATGGGTTAACTTTGGCTAAGAAGGATACTTCCAGTCACTGAGGTCTGTACAGAATCCCGGAACAGCTGAGGTTTGCAGGCGCTCTGGGTCCATCTGGTCCCACCCCTGCTCCAGCAGGGACACCCAGAGCAGGGGGCCCAGGCCCGTGTCCAGGCGGCTTCTGAAGATCCCCAAGGAGGAGACCCCACAGCCCCTGGGCAGCCTGTGCCAGTGCTTGGGCACGCACACAGCACAGCAGTGCTGCCTGGTGCTCAGAGGGAGCCTCCTGTGCTCCAGGTTGTGCCTCCTGTCCTGGCACTGGGCACCACTGGAAAGGGCCTGGCTCCATCCCATCTGCAACTGCCCCTCAGGTATTTATGGACATCGGTGAGATCCCTCTGAGCCTCCTCTTCCCCAGGCTAAACAGTCTTAGCTCTCTCAGCCTCTCCTCACAGGAGAGATGCTTCTGACCGGGTATACCCCAAAAATTACAGCTCCTCCCTTTCCTCGCAGCTGTAGGACAGAGATGCATTGGTGATCTAGGGAGAGTTTACCGTAAATTTGTTCATGCCAAATTGGAGATTAACATCAGCAGTTTAAATCAGTCAAACCAGTTATTTTTACAGCCATATGTTTGTAATCTAGAATAACATGTTTAAGCAAGAATGGAATAATTTAGTCAGCAACAAAAATAATATGCCTTTGTTTGATGCAGAATAGAGTAATGCAGGGGGCAGAGAAAGGGGGGGGGGGGTATAAATATGTTCAAACTGTTCTCAGCAGTCGTGTTTTAGAGATACTGAGTGTTTCCTTTTCTATTGACTGCAAAGCATTTATTTAACAAGATACTTGTTCAATATCAGCTATAGGTCTTAGCATATTTATTTTATATTAGTTATAAAAAAACCTCTAAGGTGAAAGTCTTAGCCCCCAAAGGGATTGTTAAAATATTCCAAGACAATTTGTAATCATATTTTTAAAAAGTTAGATCCAAAAAATTGATTCATAGTGAATGAAGGAATATGTTACGCTCTTCGTGGTGATCATTGGGAAGAGCAGACTCGCACTTGTTAGCCAACCAGTTCCATTTGTATTTAAAACTCAAAGCTGACTCATAGTCCTCTCTGTTACTAGTTCAGGGTGGCCTCTGAAGGAACAGTAGCTATTAGTGCTTGCCCGCATTTTGTTACTTTCATCCACAAAAATGTTCCTCGGTCTGTGGTGAAACTTCAATTGTCAGTGCTATTTTAGGAAAGAGGGCTAGTCGGAAAGAGAGCGAGAAGACAATCCTTTATTCTAACTTAGGGTATGTCTTTCTGCCAGCAGCAGCGTAATCCAGACATGTTCACTCTGCCTTATGTGAGCAGCACAGGCTCACGCACCTTGTGGTGATGCTGCATCAGCTCACCTGTGCGGAGCAGCGTGCTGATACTTAGTGTGCTTCTTTCCTGTCCTCTGTAGGTGCACCTATCAGAAGAGCACCATGAGTGCATCAGCTCGGGGAGCCCATGTTTGCTGCAGTAAAGGATCTAGCAAAGAGGAGGTGTAGAACACCAGTTCTCATGTTTAGTGGCAGTCGGTAGGGAGTGTCTAGCGTTGCTCAACAGGTAATTACTGTTGCTATCGCCTCCTACACTGTGCTGTAACTCCGAAGGACATCAGCTGGTTGTGATTCTCATGCTAGCAAAAAGCAAAGAAGAAAAAATGTTTTGGGATTTCAAAAAAATAGATTTGAATGAAGCTCTTTATTTTTGCCTGTCACTAGCACTTCCAGGTGGAATACATGGCCGGGAGAGAACACCTTTCTACCTGGAGTGTGCATTATTGCCCTTCTGAGCTGAAGCTAAGCATCTCAGGTATCCACATAGCCTGTGGTTTTTGCACTGCTGCTGTGCAACAGGAGCCTGACTCTGTGCAGGACTTCTGCACATCTCCTGTGCGAAATGGCCGCACCTGGCACTCACTTGCAGTGTGTTGTACGTTCTCAGGGTAGTGCATAAATTGTTTCCTGGGGAAAAAAAAAAAAAAAATTGCATCTCTCAAGTTGCATGGAGCTCTGCCATCTGAATGCTATTCATCATTGTTTATAAGGAATGCTTCCAGAACATTCAATTGTTTTGCACACAGCTAACATACCTGAGGGCCTAAGTGAATGTGTGAAACAGCTGCTTCATCCTGTTCTGCCACTACAGATACCTATTAAAGTTCAGGTTGACTAATGAAGTATATCAAAGCAATTTAAATAATACTCTGCGATGGGCTACTATGTTATATGCAGATTGCTGTGACACATACAGACCTCTGAGATACAAGAGTTATGCTGCTGCTTACCGGAGCTGCCCTGATTTCAGTACTTCAGGAGGCTTGCTCTGGGTGCCCTGGATAAATAAAAGGTGTTTGTGATGGGGCTTCTCCTTCTCAGTGGAAAGGCTTACATGTTCCAGTAACCTTGAGACCTGTGCCAGCAAAGTTTCTCTTCCTGACAGAGAGAGAGAAAACTGTGCAAGTCAAAGGGTGGAAGGTAGTCCAGTGTCCCACCAAAATGCTCAGGCTTTAAGCTTGACAGATGCAAGAAAGATGGAGTAAAAGGGGACAAAAGAGCCATTCTAGTTTGCAGAGCCCTGCCTGTGCCGCGCAGTGCACAGGTCATGCACACCCATCACCCCTCTGTGCACCTGCAAGCACCGGTGCTCGCTGCTGGTCCCTGCCCCCTGAGCCTCAGCAGAGATAAGGTCTGCTCCAGGCAGCCTGCCTGTGTGGGCCGTGGGAGCAATGGGCCCACACACCTCCATCTGCGCCCCGTCTCCATTGCTTTCCCCACAGGCAGCTCAATCCAGATCTTCCCTGCTCTCCAGCTCCTGCCTTCTCTCATCACTGCTGCTGATTTGCATCTCCTTTCTGCTGCACATGGCTGTGCCCACACATGGCTCTGCAAGCCACAACTCTGTCCTGGCCTGCCTCCATGCTCAAACCCTCAGCCTTCTACTCACTGATTATGCACCAAGTTCTTCTGCTTAGGACAGGGGGGTTGGAGATATCGCCCGTCCTCCCCCTGCTGCCCCGTTCTCGCTCGGCTGGCACAGCTGCATGCTTGGGTGCATACAGCGGTCTGCAGTTCAAGCAGCATTTGGGCAGAAGAATGTGAGTGCTCTGACCTAAAAAACACTTGGATGTGTTGAAGCCCAACTGTACCCAGAGAACAAGGTGGGAGGATTCATTAGGAGAATTCATAACCCTGCGCGAACATATCCATGCACTTGCAATATTCTTCTATGAAGAAAGAGCTCATTAGTTTCTGCACTTGCAGCTTTTGTTCATTAAGTCACTAGAAAACAGTTGCCCTGAAAACCTGACATTTAAATATTATTTTTGTTTTACAATGGACTTGTTCTCATTATTATTTTCCCCAGTCACATCCAGCTTCTTATAGTCTTGCTCTCGTTAACAGAACTTATCATATAAGTGCTCAAAGTCTAGGTTATCTAAGAAGAGATTTAGTTAAATAGAAGTGTAGCTGAAGTATTCCAGAAAATCAGGAGCACACTAACAGCCAAACTAAGGTATTTCCCAATTTTATAACTTCATGTAATATAGAACAGCTACCCCCTTTATTCTTTATCCTGACTTGTAGATGCTACTTCTCCACAATCTTCCTCTATTCAAATTCACGTTTCTGCCTTTTCCCCCATCAATTTCTAAATGCCATTTCACCTTAAGTTTGGGCTAGTCTAGTCTAGTTAGGTAATTTCTTCTAAGATTTTCTCCACTGCCTTGTCTTCCTTTATCTTGTCTGAGACAGCAGCCTCCATGACACAGAGCTGTAAGCATTGCGATTTTATCTCTTTTTCCTCTATCACTGTTCATAAAACCTGGTCTAACCTTTTATTTGTGCTCAGAGTCCATTAACATTCATTCCCTCATCTCCCTTCCTGATGACTTCCTCCTCACTTATTCCCATATCTACCACCTGTTTAATGAAGGGTGTCACAAACTCTGAGATAGTTTCTGTGCTAAGATCTAGATAATTGCTCTTTACATTTTTTTTTTTTTAGTATTGTTTCTTAACCTTCACTTTTATTCTACCACCATGTCACTTCCCCTTTAAAACTCTTTTCTTTCCCTTCAGTTCAGCTCCTAAGTCTGACCTAGCCTGTGTAAGTAATCTTACACATTTACTCTTTCAGCAAATATCTCCACCCTTTTTATGACCTTACTCCAAGCTGCTCTACCCAGGTTATAACTTCTCATTCTTATCATATTTCAGGACCCACTTCTGTCATTATGTGCCTAGAAAATGAGTCAGACATTTGTTTTTGGTTACCTCTTAAATATTCATGAGGCATTTCTGCACTGTGCTCTCAGTTGCATCACATGCTGTCACACCGCCCTGGGTGTGCAAAACCATCATTAACCTAGGAAATGGAGAACTGTCTGTAGCTGACAAGCATTACACCTTGCTTCTCCTGCCTGATCACGTCATCCACCCCTCTCCATTTCTCCTGCCCAAAAGCTTTTGCTCCTTCACTGTGTCAGCATTCATATTGTCTCAGACCTAGAGTACACAGACAGGAAGCATACAAATGATTTAAGGTAGTAGGTAAACTTTTGTCTAACATCAGCCACAAAACTGGGCAGTATTCGACTATATCCACAGGCACATTCTAAGTTTTTATGGGATAATTAATGAAGAAACACAGAGGATTGTCTACAGAGCACTGCATACAGGGCCTTGGCAGAGATGCTTGGCATTTCTAAAAGCTGTTTGAGGGAAGGCTGTCCCGGACCTGGGCACACGCTGCACAAAGAAGGCACGAAGATGTCGCTGTCTGGACTCTGCAGAAATCTCCATGTACGCAGATATTATCCCGGATCCACCAGTGTTACCCTGCTGAGAGCTACCACCTCCTTCAGGACACTAAGTCACGGCCAGAGCTGGTGGGGCTCGGCAGAGCCGGCAGAAGCTCTGCTCTGCCTCCAGCCACGGCACCACAGCGCTGGAGCCCCGAGGGGCTGCTCAGCCCAGGACTGGCCGAGCAGGCACCGGGACGTCCTGGCAGCTGGGTAAGGGAGTTCAAAGCAGTTAAAATTAGCTCTGCCCCTCCTCGGGTGGCAAGGAGTAAAGCTCTTGCACAGGACTGCATTGCTTCTGTAGTTTCCTAGCACGAAAATCTTGTTCTCTGGGGAGAGTCTTTAAAAGAAATCCAGCATAATGGAAAGAATTTGGATGGAAACTACCCTGCTTTGTCTGCTCAGGTTGTTTCTCTCTCTCTCTCTCTTTCTTCTTCTTCTTTTTTTTTTTTTTTTTTTTTTTCTCTGTCTGATCCATCATCCTTTGATATTTTCAGACCATTCTCAGCCTCCCTACCTTTGTGGCCTGTTGGGGCTGGCAGGGGAGTAAGGTGTTTCCTTAGGAACTCTAATCTAAAACCCTTTTAACTGTTAAAGATTAACCATTAAAACATCTGTGGAAATGCACACATTTCTGTGTCACTTGACTCTTGCCTGCCACATTTTGAAACACAGCCATTAGTAAAGTTTCTATAGCTCACTCACACCTATCAGGCTGATAGAAAAGCTCTAATCTTACATGGAAAATAGCCAAATGCAGATTAAAGACATTTGCCTTGCTGGGGAGGCATAAAATCCTCTGACTGAGCAAGACCATGTGTGATCCTATTTTTCAGTGGTGCAATTCGCTGGAGATCTGGATTTTGATGAAGCTTTCTAGTGAGCTTTCTAAGAGCGGATGGAGTGCTGCAGAGAAGAGGGGAGGAAGGCTTCACACACGCCTGTGCACAGAGACAAATGGATGAATGCAGTGAATCAGGCCCAAGTTGGGGAGTTCAAGCAAAAAAAGAACTTTCAGAGATGGTGAAGACCACGTCTGGATGGAAAAACAATGCTCTGGAATGATCGTTTAGGACATAACATGCTTCAATAAGAAAACCCAGTGCTAAAGCACTGGTAGCAGTTAGAATCATGAAATCATTTAAGCTGGAAAAGACCATCAAGTTCACCAAGCCCAACCATCAGCCTGACCTAATGAGTCCCACCACTAAATCACGTCCTCTAATGCCATGTCCACATGTCTCTTAAATACCTCCAGGGATGGGGACTCCACTGCTTCCCTGGGCAGCCCCTTCCAGTGCTTGGCTCCCCTCAGGCATTCAGGCTCATCCTAATCTCCAATCTAAACCTCCGTATGTGCAACTTGAGACCATGAAACAGTTTTCCAAATGGTGTCTACACTCCTGCAGAATTTGGAGGGCCAGATATGATCTAGATGCTCAACATTTTACAACTTCAGCTGGAATTCCCTGTGAAATTAGTAGATATTTGGATCTTTCTGTTACACAAGGTGATAAAAAGCAGCTGCTAAGGTGAGTGAAAGGTTTTCTGCACAGCATTTTGCTTAGTCCTTCTTCAGTGATACTGAGATGTTTGTTTCTATCTCCACAATATCAGTAGAAACCATTTCACCATTTAGACCAAAATAACTGAACTATTTTTCAAGAAAGAGGATGAGGCAGATTGGACTGTGAGATTACTTTGCTTTTGTTATTGTTTACTGAGTGGTGGTAGTATGCAAGATAATTTACTTCAGTATTCTCCACCTTTTTCAAATCTTAGAAGGATTAGGGAGCATGTCCTGAAAAAGAGCCCTAACTCCTGTATGGCTTCATATATAGGAATGCTGCCACCAGAAAAAGCGAAGGTGCTTGGGGGTAACAAATTTTTTGTTTGATTTGAGCACCTGACAAAGAGATAACCTGCCTTGAAAATGGTAAGAGAGAATAGTAAGTACAGTAATTTAGACCTTCCTCTGTGTCACAGTGACATTACGTCTGGAGAGAGATTTCAGCTACATTCATATGCATGAGCTTGTGCAGCCTTTGAAACTTGTTATGTAAGCAAAACACATTATAAGAAATAAAGCCTGAGATGAAGTCGAGGGCAGCCTAGAAGCCTGAGATGCCTCTGAAAACCTTGCTGTAAGTTCAAAATTTCCACTGTGTCCCATTACTGCAACTCTCAGCAAACAAAGGTGAGCACAACAAAACAATAACAGTTTCTTTCAACCATACTAAAACCTCTGGATAAGACAATAGTCAGGAATAAAAAGTGAGGGGAGGAAGCTTCAGTGTATTTTCTAGAAATACTTTAAAAGCTGCGTTAGAGTGACAGAAAGTTTTCTGTAATGGTTTTCTACTATCCAGTGGCTAAGATTTGAAGAGAAACTACTGGCTTAAAAGATGACAGAATTCATCCAAAGTTTCCTACCTCTAAAAATCATCTGTGTGTGTGTACCACATGAACAGAGAAAACAGTACTTGGGCTGCAAAACTGGCCAAGGATTGTAAGTTTTGCAAACTTCCCTAAAAATTTAACGCTCTAAATTTATCCAGCTGAAGAACAACTGTCTGTGTACTGTTCCACAGTAACATGTTGTTGAGCAATGCAGGAGTAACAATTAATGGAACTTTAAAACTAAAAATAGTACTTTTTTTTTTTTTAACACTATGATTCTTTTTTATAAGGTTCATCATACTGTAAAAAGTTGTGTTAATCTCTGTTTGAGCTGTCCTTATAACTCATTATTTTGCCTATCGTTCACCAGAGTGAGTGTTAAGGCATGTCAAAATGGGTGGGGAATTGAAAACAAGCCCACTTGAAAGGATTTTTTCTCAGCTGCCACCTACACATAGGAATTAGATAATGCTCTGCCATCTGATAAGAAGCCACTTTCCCAATTCACCTGTTATTCTTGACCTATTTCAATTCTTGGCCCCAATAGCAAAGAAATTGCAGAAGGAAAGGAAGAAAGACAACTGCTGCAATGAGGTGCTTGCTGTTGCCTAACACATCTCCAGATGCAGTCACTGAGGGTGACAGGAGCCTCCTTTGGAGAGTGTCCCCAGTGTCACCACAGCCCCAGGAGTTCCCACCTCATCAACATTCCCTGCCACACTTTAAATCTCTCACTGATGCGTCTGGTTTCTCAGCTGAAATAGGAAGACCATTCGGATCACTCCGTTCCTGGAGTTTCTTTCTCCCACCTTCTTTCCACACTTGCCCCAGAGTCCTCTACAGAACATATTAGGTTTCAGCACAGATTCTCCAAGAAAGAATGAATTTTTAAAGTCATGTTCCTACTCAAATCTTTAAGCCTTGCCTTGAGCCTTACTGTGTGATAGCTCTGCTGTTCTCCCTTGGACATGAGGGACGCAGTTTAACTGCAAAACCCGTTGCTCTGAACCATAGGCAGTGACATTTTTGCTGGCTAGTAACATAGGAATTTTGAGCACTTTGGGAGAAATCAGAGAGCTTAGTACATCTCTGTGAGCACACCCCACCTGATGAGCAGTAGTGCTGCTTACCAGTAGTGTCAGCTTAAAAGACCACTGTCATGGAAGAAGCTGCCTTGAAGATCCATGGCATTATAGGAAGAGAAATGCATGCTGGACTGTTAATTTTGAATCATCTGCTTGTCTGTTATGGAGTCCACAGGATTTTTTCCATGAGGCTCTAATAAAGCCAGGCTGGTAAAATCCAAAAAGGAGATGATGCTCAGCCCAGTAACAGCCCAAGCACCTCCTGGATTAGCTGATGGAGTAAGGACCTCTCCCCTCTGCTCCACATCTGACATGGTGTCAATCAAGCAGCCAGCTTTGTCAGCCTCAGCTGTCTGCAGAGTGTTTGCTGAGCCCTCAGAGAAGCTTCAGTTCCTTGCTCTGCGCTTGCTGTTGCTGTGGTTTGTTATTACATACACCTCAGCTGGCACAAATATAAGGAGTTCAGGTATAATGTTGTGAACTGCTGTGACTGATAATACCACAACTGCGCATCCTTCTTTAGAAGGAGATTTCTAATGACATGGGGCAGGCATGTCTTGTTGGCGTGTGGTAGCAGCTGTCATGGTTCTGGCTGGGATAGAGTTAATTTTCTTCACAGAGGCTCATATGATGCTGTTTTGGGTCTGTGATGAAAATAGTGGGGACAACACACCTTACACAGATTGACCAAAGCAGATCTCATACCATACGGTGTCATGCTCAGCAATAAAAGCCAGGGGAAAGAAGGAGGAAGGGGGCTGTTCGAGGCGATCCTTTGTCTTCCCAGGAAACTGTTAGGTGGAAGGAGCCCTGCTGTCCCAGAAGTGGCTGAACACCTGCCTGCTCTTGGCAAGTAGCAAATGAATTCCTTGTTTAGCTTTGCTCATGCATGCAGCTTTTCCTTCACCAGGTTAGCTGTCCTTACCTCAACCCAGAAGTTCTCGGACTTTTACCTTGCCAATTCCCTCCCTCATTGCGCCCTGGGAAGAGTGAGTGAGTGGCTGCGGGGCGCTGAGCTGCTGCCAGGTAAAAGCACAGCAGCAGTCCAGGTGCTTCCTGTGAAATCTCACACTTGATTGTAAAGGTTAGAGAAGAAGGGGATACAGCGAGTAATGAAAGTCTCAGTTATAATCCAAGACTGTCTCTCTCATGGGGGAAAAGATGTTGATGTGTTTACATGTTTGTCAGGAGTGTGTATAGAGGATCAGAACTGTTTGGAAAGCACAAGGGATAGACTCGTCTAAGTGAATGGGGACTGCTGAGCAGAGTGTATCTATCTGCACATGCGATTTTATTTTCAGTTTGTTCTGTTGCGATCATAAACTCAGACAGTGGACTGTTTAGTTGAACCAGGGAGCTTTACACTGGACATCATAAGGAATAATACAAATTGTACAAAAATAAAAGAAAAGAAATCATTAAGAAAAGCCAGCATCATTCCTTTGCTAACACTCCCTGGTTGTCAGTTTTCTTAGTTATTATCCCAGCTCTTCAATTCTGCTAGAGGATCTAGGTGAATTTTTAGCAGAATTTGATACAGAAATAAGTATTTTTCTTATTAAGGCAGAAATCAAAGGGCCACTTGCATTTTACTGAAATTCCTAAAAGCAAAGTAATCTCACAGTCCAGTCTGCCTCACACTCTTTCTTTAAAAAGAGTTTAGCTATTTCAGTCTAAATGGTGAAATGGTTTGAACTGTGATTTTATGGAGGTGGAAACAAATATCCCAGTATGACTAAAGAA
This sequence comes from Alectura lathami, assembly GCA_013399715.1. Taxonomy (NCBI): domain Eukaryota; kingdom Metazoa; phylum Chordata; class Aves; order Galliformes; family Megapodiidae; genus Alectura; species Alectura lathami. The sequence continues at coordinate 24,011 of VXAV01006347.1, read as the reverse complement.
GGACTAAGCAAAATACTGTGCAGAAAACCTTTCACTGACTTGAAGGTCTTTTCCTACCTAGGTGATTCTACGATTCTTTCTGCTATCCCTTGGAGAAAGTGTAAAACCCACAAAAGAAATGAGATGCAAGAAAGGAACACTGTGCATCCTTTTGTAAAAGAAAGGCATCATGTGTCCACATTTCTACACATAGGAACGTGATCATGTGAGATGCTCTTAATACTTTTTGCAAATATTACTAGAAAAATGAAAGTATAAGTGAAGACTGGGATTATCTGTTTGGGTGGTGTATTTTCAGTTGTTATTTTGTCTTAATTTCAGAAGCTTTATTTATAGTACTCAGTCTGTGATAGTACTAAAGGTAGGAGAGACCACAGAAGAAGTGTAATTAGTTATGAACTGTAATACAGATTTCTGTCTATCGACTCCTGGTTACATAACATAGAATCAGCAGCTTTAGAGATCCATATGGTGTAGTTGATTGCAACCCAATAGCAACAGGTGCAACAGTTACACAAAGAAAACATTGATCACTAGTTAATTTATGGGATTTAATTTTCATCAATTAGTCTCTCACAAGTGAAAGCTCAGTTTCAAAACCAGCTTGCTTACTTGTGACATTCAGCTATGTCAACATCCCAGGAGCTACAAAGATTCCTCTACTCTCCAGGAAGATCAGACATTGAAATTCCAGGACTACTCTTAGTTTCTCACCTTATTCATCTAAGTTAGCGAGTTCTCAATACTTATTTCTTCTGAACTTACTGGAGCCCGTGTTAGGAAATCGGTGGTACTGGTTTTAACACATTTCAAATATATCTTGCTTATGGCTCTTTTCTGCGTGTCTTAGAAAGCATGAAGGCCATTTTTCCTTGGTGTACCTTTTAGTTTTTTTTTCCCTTGGTGTATTTTGAAGCTGAAGATTCCCACTCACTGCCTCAAAATAACTTACTGATTGGTGGTCTTTGTACCCAGCACAGGTGACATTACTGCAGTGAGGAGAATGCAGACGAAGATAGCCTTTGCGTGAAATAAGACAGGAACCCCAGTGAGGGGAAGGTGCAATGTGTTCACAGAAATGGTGTTGAATACTTTTTTCTCATTTCCTTATCCATTGCTCTGCTTTGATTTTCCTGCTCTTCTTTCTAACCCTCTGTCACAGAAAATGGCATCAAAAAGAAAAAAAAATCCATTTTCCACAATGCAATTTTAAGGACATCTAGTCTGACCAAGACTTAGTTTTGGAGAGTAATTTGTTATTGTAGTTTTGCATCCTAAGAGTACTGGCATACTTTTCAAGGCTGAATGGACTGAAGATTTGTTGTAGTTAATGTTAAAGCTACCTTTCCTTGTCCATTGTTTTTGTTCTTAGAGACTGGCAGAGAAAGGAAAGGCCAAGGGGTCTGCTGTTAGCAAGACTCTGCTGGTAAGTAATGTTCGTGGGTATTTATGTGAACATTGCAGGAGAAACTTGAGAACAGGCAGCAACAAAAGCAAGTGGTTGGTCTTCGGAGAGGGGGCAGATGAGCCATCAATAGCTCCCCCAAAAGTTTGGTGGATGCCCACTTCTCACTGTGCTCCTCAGCCACCTGATTGAGACATCTCCTGAGCCCTGTCTTTCTGAGCACGGCACAACCGGAACAGCCCAGGGACTCCTCGCTGCTGAGCCCAGGTGCACCACCCACATAGTGCATGTGTGACCTGGCAAAATGTCTGGAAAGTTGTTGGAGTCAGTTGGAGCTTCTGCATGGACCCTCAACACCAAAGGCAGCCCTCGTCGGGGGCATCCCTGGCCCTACTGATCAGGGAGCACAGCAGCCCACCAGCCCCCACAGCATGGTCTTCTGGCTGAAATGACTGGGAGGTGCAGCGCTTTGCACAGCTCCGTGCTAACACATGCTGCTCGGACACGGGTGCAGAAGCTGTCCCTTTCATCTTCAGACAAAGTGCAAATCAGCAATTACTCAAGCCCACTCCTGGTGAAGATATCTTTGCTCTAATCCTTGCAGACAGGAGCAGTGTAAGCCATGGCAAGCCGCAGCCATGTGCACAGCTAGGTCCTCACTAGCACCAAGAGCTTCCCTAGGCTGTCCCGTTTTATCTTCAGCTAGCCTAGTTAACTTGCTTGCTTCTAAAAGCATAAAATTAACTTCAAATCAGGTAAAAACCCTCACTGATCACTTTCATTTGGAGATGGTAAAGTCTGTGCCAATAGCACTTTGTTATCAATCTTCCTAGCACTCTTCTGGTATATTCCAAGGCAACATTCCTGCACCCGCTAATTTTGGGCAGCTAAAGCCAAATGACAACAGGGCAGGCTAGCATTCCCTTATATGCTGAGGGTTCTTTGTTTGTTGGTTTTTATGGTATGTACTGGATTGTGCTGGCAGCTGTGGAGCACTGCACTCCAAAAATAAAGGAAACAAAAGAGTTGGTAGATAGCGTCTGAATTCCAGTTCTCAGCTGTGAAAAGCTGTAAGGTGTCATAGGCTCCAGAATAGCCAATCTCTGCAGTGTGATGGAGCATACTTGGAGTCTTCACTCGGAGGTTGCCCATGATGGGCAGCAATCATTTAAATCTTCATGTCTGTACATTTTTAAATTGGAGACTGCATTCACACTGTTACTGAGGTTGGCTCTTTTTTCACATATTGTTTTCAGAGATGGGAGAGATTAAAGTGAAAGAATCAGGTGATGCAAAATTATGATGTTTGGAAATAGGCTGGCTAAGTGTGCTGGCTTTGGTTTACTCACTATGTTCAGCCAGGTTCTTTTTTATTTGTTTGTTTTTATTTGATTAGTGTAATACCGTAACACGATTTTTCACAGGTCATTTACTTGTCCTTCCTGGTACAGAATCAGTTGAGAACCGCCTGCATTTAAGCAATATACTGTAGAAAGGTGTGTCACTACCACAGAAACACAAAAAAGCTAGATTTTTTATGAAGTATGTGTATCTGTATACTTTATCTATGTGTTTTTAATCGTATAGTTTATTCTATACGTATATGTAAGTGTATGTATTTTAGATACTATGGACATATATACACACATTATATTCATTTTACATATGTATATAACTGTACATATACTATATACACACTATCTGTAGTTCAAATGTACACTTACAATGTACGTGTATATATATATAAATGTATGCATATTTTGTATGTAATATATATATATAATATGATGTTACCTTTATCAAAAGTCCCCTTTAAAGACATTTTTAATACTTACAATTATGGCTTCTACATTTGCCCTAGCCATTTTTCGCCATACTTTGAGAGCAGTTTCCTTCACTCCTGCTTAACATCAGTCTCAGCTGCTTAGAAGAGCTTTTCATGGTAAGGACCTCAAGATTTTAATACTGTTACATGAGATGGGGAAGTTTTGATATAAACTCACCTATCTGAATTGACTTGGTAACAGTTTATCAAATTCACTGTTGTTCACACAAATCCAGACCTCAGCACGAAGGTAAATCTCTGTTGTAGCAGGGGTGACTTGGCACAACCCAGCAGCTTGCAGTTGGTGCAAAACCAGCTGCTGGTGCTCACTTTTGTGCAGCTCCCCACTGCAGGGGTGGGGGAAAGCTTCTTGTACCATGCATCCACAGAGAGACATGTGGGACAGTGCCTTCCTTGCACTGTGTGCCACAGTGAATGTGAGGACAACCCTTGGAGGAGGTTGGACAGCCTCTCCTTGAAGGTCACTGCCAGCGTCACACAACTTTCTTTGCAGTAAACAGTAAGCAAAACCTGATGGCAGGTCTGAGTGCAAGTCAAGGAGAGCCCCAGAGGGTCCCTTTGTTGCCAGTGCTGCTGGCAGAATGCTGGCTGCTGGCAGCAGAGCCTGCAGGGGCAACGTGGGTGATCTTGAGGAAAGCAGCGCTTGCAAGTGAGGCCTGGGTAACATCTGCGCGCCTCTGCAAGATCGGTATGAAGATAGCTGTTGGTGCTCTCTGGATGACTCTGCAGCTTGCTTATATCAGGTGCTACTTCAGCAAGTTCCCAGCACTGGGGCTGCCCTGGAGAGAGCTCCTGCCTTCATCCTCCCACTGCCTTCATGCTTCAGTGCAGCCCTGGAGAGCACCTGACTCCGAAAGGCTCTTCAGGCACGGCAGGGCAGTCTAAGAGCAGCACCCGACCCCTTCCTGGTAAGGCAGCAAAGCGAGGAAAAGCATGGGCCAGCTGTAGCAGTGGCAAGCACAGTTTGCCATGCAGCGTAAAGCAAGAGGCAAAACTGCAGCCCCCAGTGGCACCCAGGGCTGCCTCCAGTGCCTACGCACATCTCCCTGTCACCCCGTCCTTGGGTGGCAAATGTGGTGGACTTAAGGGTTGCTGGACCTGACATGGGTCTCTGTGCAGCTTTTCTACGCTAACTGATGAGAGAGCTGAGCTGCTGTGAGCTCCCTGTCCTAACATTTCAGTGCCTCTAACCTCCTGCATGTTTGGGCTTTCTCCCAGTGAGCAGGACACAGCCACCTCCTTCCTGCTGCCTTTCCCTGCTGACTATAACTGGGTGTTAATCATTTACCTGCCGTGAGCAGGCCAGCCTTTCTGTCCCTCAGCCCAACACCTTTGCTCCTCAGGCACACTGGAGGGGAGGCGGCTCGCTGCGTTGGTGGGGCTCCAAAGAGAGAAGCAGCAGCAGCTGTTGCTGACACTGCTGGCATCAAATGCTCTGGAGCTGCTGGCTTGCATCTAGCAATGGTTGTTGATGTTATTTTTTTCCATTAATGACAACAGCCTTGCACTTGGAAGGCTCCAGGTGACCTACTTACTTTCCATTGCTATGTACCACAGTGTCCCATTTTGTCTCAGCCAGGGCAGCCCTATCAGGAATGGGAAAACAGATATTACAACATTCGTGGAACACTAGTTGCTTGCTGAGCCATACAGCTGCATCCCTCTGGACAAGTCAGGACTTAACTAGTCTTGAGACTCCCAAAGGCTCTGCCTGAGCAGGGACATGCTGGTTCCTAAGGTCTCTTTGTAGTTTTTCTTGGCCGATGTCTCAGAAAAAAAGGTTTTAAACCAAGAAATCAAAGAAAATTTTCCGACTTCTGATCATTAAGGTGTGTGGGGCGGGATTGTTCAATCCAGTTTTGTGATTTCCCCTCCTAGGTGAGACATGCGTATTGCTCAATGGACTGTTAGATTTCTACATAACCCTTTTGGCCAAACTCAATAATCTTATTACAGTGCTCTCTTGAAAGTGCCAGGATTTCTTCACTTGGCATAATCCCAACAGTCCCAACCAGAGCATGAAGCAAAACCAAAACCTCAAGGTGCCGCCTTCCTGATCTCCATCCTAATCAGTTGCTTAGCAATGTGGATTTTCTGCAGGATCCATCACAAGCTGTGTTCCTCCATCCCCACCTCACCACTCGCTTTCCAGCCTTCTTTAGCATTTCCACACTCACAACAAGACGCCTGTGCTGTTTCTGCCTTTTGCCCTCTGTTTCTGGGTTTGAACTCCTTGGTGTCCCCCAGATCAGGGGCCCATCCTGCACTTACTGTTGGTTTCGCAGGATCAGCCCATGTTTTATGCTTTTCCATACGTTGTAAAAGGAGTTTGCGCGTTTTCTTCAGTTTTGCCTTCATACCCTCTCCCTGCTCCTTGGTTTTGCCTATTCTTCAGACTCAAGCTGTTACCTCCTCGCTGACCATCTCAAAAGCTGTCGTTAACAGCTCTCTGTGGACTGAATTGACAGAAAAACCCAAGGAGCACCTACTTACACCTTCGGAACCGCCCATCACCTCCCCTCTTGGTGTAGGTAGGAGTTATTAGGGAGCACCATCTTCCTTCCAAATAGCTTCTAAGAGAGGAATATCTGCAACCCCAAGCGGATGAAAATGCGGCTATAAGTATTAAGCTAAAGCAGAGGGGCTTAGCTTTATTTATTCATTTAGTTATTCGTTTAATGCAAGGAGTTACTCTGTCTCCCTAGCTCTGCCTGCCGCGAGCCACGCCTCACCGATCCCCCCGCACAACTCGGGCTGCGACTCCGACCTCCCCCCCGCACGCAGAAACTGCGCGGACGCCTGGAGGAAGGGTCGCGCACCGCGGCGGGGGCTCCGCCAGACCCCCGGCCCTCGCACCCCCCGCCCTC
>VXAV01006347.1:0-10379 GCA_013399715.1 Alectura lathami | reverse complement strand
TTTTTTTTTTTTTTTGTTTCAATAGGCCTTTCACTACTCTGGGTCACCTGGACTGGATGTTTTCTCTCCCTAATGCTTATAGACAGCTGTGAATGTCCCTGCTCTACACATAGTCCTTTGAAGGGTGTCTGCATAGCAAGTGGAGAAGACTGCTTCTGGAATTGCTTTTAAAGCCAAGTTAAAGCAAAAGTGCTCCCTTTCTTGTGTTCATCATGAACAACCTTGGGGAAACTGGATCCCCCTGCAAGGGGTGCAGTCCTCTCGAAAGGAAGAAGTACAGTGGAAATCTATTGACCAAGAAGTACTGCAAACAGCATCCAAAACTGCTTGGGTGGAACCCAAAAGCTTAACCAAATTTCAAATAGTATCAAGTGGGGGTTTTGTAATGTAACATTTTCCATCTTTTCATCCCTGAACTGGAAGTATAAGCACAATACTGACTTGGCAGTGTCTTTTTTGACTACAAAATGAGCCTGCAGGTCATTTCCTCTGGCTGCCCCTGATGTCTGGGCATCTCTTTGCCTTCTGTTCTCCATCCCTCTGTGATTCTTTCCCTGAGGATGGAATACAACAGGCACTGGCTGGGAAACATCTGGCTTTTCTTTAAGGCATTTCCACCTCAATTTCTGAAACCACTTCTGCAATAACTGGTCAAGTGTAAGCCAGTTAATATTTTTTTTATTTTTTATTTTTCCCCAAGTAGAGATCTTTGGGATGCAGGAGAAAAACAGAACTGTTATGAGAAACTAGAAGTCTATTCTTGTTCTTATTGCTCTGTTTAGTTGTCCTGGCTGAGAGGCTTGGATCTCCAAAGCCTTCATGGGTTGGCTGATGCTAACACACTCCCAAGTGTGTTTTGTACAGATCAACTAGACCTTTCATTGTGCTGGAGAATGTTGATTTAAAACACAAACAGGAAACGCTGCACGTCCCTCAATGTTTTTGGACCTCCAACTGCATCTCTGTAAATCACCACCTCTGGACTGGAAAGATTTAGGATGTGGCTGTGCAGTAACTTTCTGGAGCACTCCAGAGAGCACATTCACAACTGGGCTGATGTGCCAAGGCTGAACTTGTGAGCAGCAGCTTTTTTTAATGACAATGACAGTGGACTTCCATGTTCTGATACTTCAGTTTAAAAACATGCTGAGCACAAATTTCCTTTACTGCCTTTGCCATCTCCCCTCGATGTTCAGCAGCCTGTGTCACGTTTCCCAGAGCTGACCGCTGTGCTGTGTGCATGGCAGCTGAAGGTTGTGGACACAGCTGGTCCTAGTCTTCTTCTGGAAGAGCCTCCTAGGGAAGATACAGTTGCCAATGTTTACAGTGTGCAACAGCATGTCCCCTGTGCTGCATGGTAGCTTTAAAAAAAAAAAAAAAAGTGAGTGGATGGAGAGGGTGTCAGTTCTGGGTCAGCTGCCTTTAAAATTTGTCTGCCTAATGCAATGCAAGCAACACTGGAGTAGAAGGAATGCAGTATTTTGCTGCTGAGGATATTGGCTTAGGACCCTGGGGTGGGTAGGCTGAGCAAGTGCAAGGCAGTGGGAAACAATGGTAAAGGAAATTAGCCCATGTCAGCATGAGTGAGTGGTGTGGGAGCAGTTCAGCTTTTGTAAATCGCTGCATTAAAAGAATGAACAAAATAATGTGTCACAACTTTACACCCGTGTTATCGGTGTTACTGCTTACTCATGCTCTGAATCCAGCAATATTGCAGCTGTTGTTATTTTATGGAACATTTATTACAATGACTCTGCATCATGGCATCTGGGGTAACAGTTACTGAGCTGTCAGTTGCTGTCATCTTGCTACAGGCAAGAAATGACTGTAGAAAAATGCTTCTTCCTGCAGTATTGATGAATATTCTTCACTTTATTGCTCACTTCTTTCTTAACCTGACTATTATGTTCTTAAGGTAATTGTGTGAGTGTGCGTATGTATGCATTTGTCTCCCCTTCATATGAAATTCCTTTCTGCTGTATTTTGATCTTACAAAAGACAGCACAGTCTCCCTCTGTTTACCACAAGTGGAAACTTGAGGTCTGATTTTTCTGTTTCTCCATCATTGAATAGCTACAGGTACATTATCATTGATTATTTGGTTAAAAAGTGTCATTGAAAATACAAAGCCTTGTCTGCTTTTATTTTCCATTGATATTAGGAAGATGTTACCTGTGTAACAAGACTTGCTCCCAGTTGTTTTAAGGAGTCTCCTCTGGAAGCTGAACTCTGCCTCTACATCTCTTTATCTCTTTCTGTTCAGCTATGTGGATTGTCCCCCACAATGACTGCTTAATGACAATTTATTTGTCATTGTTCTGTTAAATGACAGGTGAACACAAACTAAGTTCTTTCCCAGTTCCTGGTAGCAAACACTTTATATTTTAATTATCGGGACATATGAGATCCTTATATTCAATTTTCCTTTTGGCTGTTACTGAGGATAGATAATGTGATGGAGCCTCAGCTTGCAGCTGAAGGAATGGGATGGTCTCACTCTTATCCCTCTCCATGTTTTCCCAAGTAACTTTGATCAGGCAGGTAGACACAAGCAATGGTAGTCATAGAAGCAATTCTAAGCCATCCTACCTGGAGGTTCAAGATTGAGGCTGGTATCACAGAGAAGAAGTAGGGACAATTTTAATCTGAACACAAATCTGACAACTGCAGCTGAATTTGTTTTTGTGACATGCCCCTTCTCAGGGTATTGAGAACTGTTATGAGGATGCTCTTACCTTCATTTTGTATGCTTTGCCCTAAAAGGGATGCTCAGTAGAAAGCTGAAAAGGGTCTTACCATAGTTATTTGAATGCGTTGGTGGATACTCAAAATGAGCTATTTCCATCATCACAACGAGAGGAAATGAAGTACTATTAATTCTGTTTTGTGGATGTGTACACAAATTCAATTAATTCATAGTCTTCTAAAATGTGAGTTTATGTCATTAGGTATTTTTAGTCCCTTTCATTCGTAGTATTTAGTTAGCACTTCCTTGACCCCTAGCTCTAAAAAAAGAGCTCACTTACAAATTGTTGCTTGGGAGTGAAGTACTTCCTGTGCAGTCTTTTTTTTAAAAAAAAAAAAAAAAAAAAAGCTTTAAAAACAAACAGTGCAGCTTAAATATTGCTCCCTACCCCTCTGTATCAGTATAGAGTTTTATATTGTAGCTTGCTTGGTTACTAACAATGTGTATGTGCTTTCCACAGCTGGAAATTATACTTGCATGTATGTATCAGAATTATCCCTACTGTAGAAGGAAAAAGCCCAAATGGGTAAAAGCTCTGTGTGTTATACTGATGTTTCACTGCAGAGGAGTTAATGGGGGGCACAGGATGCATGTGACTGTGCTGCTGAGCATACTGGATTGCATCAACTCTGTCTAGCCCCTGATTCTTGTTTTGCGAAAGCCTGTTTAAAGGGACTCAAAGCCTAGCTGATCTGGTCTTGAAATAAAAATTAAAACACTGCAGAATGTTTTCTGCTTACATAATTAGAAGGAAAAAGAAGGAGCTATTAAGTCCTTTGGATAAAGAGATTAACCAGAGTTGGATCTGGCCCAAATACTAAATTAGTACTTTGCTGAAAGTTTTTGATAAGGGTAGTGGTACGTCACTATCTAATGGAAATGAGGTTGCATTAATTCAAATATTACATCATAGGTGAACCTTATTTTGACTTCTGGGTGAAAGTTGTTATGCAGTGTGTGTCATACGGCTCACCGTGCTGGCGGGAGTGGGTGACTGTGAGCTGGTGCCACCCCTCTGGAATTACACCTGAGGGAGCCAAGCCCAAGTCATGAGCTGGGGGACCAGGGAGAGGAGCTCCTGTCGAAGGCTGAGCACAGGAGCTGCCCTAATTGACAGCAGGGTGGCTGACATGCAAATACTCAAGTAGAGAGCTTTTGGTAAAGGCAGGAGAGCTCTGGCAAGTCAAAATTAGAAGCTTTCCCCCTGCTTACGTTTTTGCCTTCCTATGAAACACTGGAATGTGAGGAGTAAAAATGGAGAGAGATACTGTTGTTCGTGGTGGTTGTTTCCCAAGTGAAACTGGACATTGTCTCAGGAACCAGCCCAGTCTCTTTCTCATACTAGAGTTAAACTGATAATTGAGTTCAAACTTGCAAAAAGATGTCCTTCCAGGCTGTGTTTGCAGGGACTGTTTGGGCTTGATGGGCCTTTCTATGAGATTAATCCCTAAGGTTGCTTCCAGTTGCATCACCATAACTAGAGGTAGATTGATGTTGGTGATGCCTGATCTTTTGTTGCTGTATCGTAGCACAGTGTAATTTGTGGCTTCAGTTTTTGTGCTGTGAAGTCTTACTTCTGCACATGATGGACAGAGTGGTGGCTTGCTGAAGTGCAGTGTGTGCCCTTGAGTGAAGATCTACCACACGATTGCCTGTGGTTATGCAGGACCGGGCATGATAAGATTGTGCCCTCCCTACATGATTTCACCATTGGCTTAAATATCTGTGACAGGGCTGCTACTCCCTCCTTTCTACCCTCCCAGTGGCATCCCAGTTCATATGTCTTGCTGTTTCCCTTGTGTGAGCTCCTTCAGGTACAGCCACTGCCTTTCCCAAAAGATTAAGATTCCAGGTGGGTTGCTGAGCTGCTGTGGCTTATGCAGCTGCCTGAGGACCAGACCCTTCAGTAGGGATGCCATGGGACTGCACGCCGTGTGTTCCCCGTTAGCCAGCTGCTGGTGTTTGGATCACAATATGCGGAGCAGAAGGATGCCTGTTTGATACCAGCTGGGCATGAAATGGGGCTTTCTGTGCCCATTACCAATCTTCAGCCTTGCATGACATCCGCAGTATGAGTTCTTTTAACAAGTTATAGGCAGGTGTGGAAGGAAATACAAATTGCCAGCATTAGAATGGGAAATCTATGAGGCTGGCAGAAAAACAATATGAAGTGTTAGTGGAATGTTTTCACTAGTTCATTTTCTTACAGGCTACATAACTCATGTAGGTAAATGGCAGATTTAATGTTAGTTTAAAAAGCAAAGCATAAGAGGTGTCACCCTTATTGAATTATTCGTATGACAAGACAGGTTAAATATCAGATCTCTTATTCAATACTGCCAATGCGGGATTTTACAAGCAGATGTTCCAATACGGTTTCTAAACCTTGCATCACTTTTTAGAATGTTCATATTCTTTCAAAAGGCATTTACACTTATTTTTAAATTTGCTATTCTCTCCCCAGTGTCTATTGTTAAGTTCACACAGAGGTGGCTGATACACCTCAGGAGTTAAGATTTGTGTTTTAAAATGAACTGGCTTCAAGAGATGAAGCCTGAAATTTAATCAAGGTAACCACTAATATATCTCTCAAAATTTGAAAATTTATCCAAATCTGTGTTTCATGGAGTTGTAAATCACTTGGGCACCATCATCTAACTAACAGTGCTTACAAGCAGTATTAGCAAAAATACAAAGAAAAAGCCACCCAATGCTAAGCGAGATGTAGCCGTCCTACCTGTGAGATGAATCTTCCCAAAAATGGGTTGTGTGGTTTAGAGGAGGCATAAAGGATTGGGAAGGTTACAGAAACTCCTCACATGGAAATTCATAACACCAGGTGATACCCAACTTCACTGCAGAACATAGGTGAGTAATCAACCTAATGTAATAGGTATCCTGTGTTTGTTTGCAGCATGGCATAAGGGAATAATGCACTTTAAAATAAGTGCAATTATGTAACTGCGCAACCTTGGGAAATAGGAAGGGCAGAGCTGGTATTTCCCAGGTAAAGCAAAAGATACGATCTGTGAAATGTTCCTGGGGTAATGAAGTCAGAACTTCAAGAGGAGAATTAACAACTGTGTATTAAATGATTCTGGAACATTGAAGTTTCATAATTGTGCATGAATATGCGAGCTAGTGTTACTGTCATTTCTTAAGCTGTTGTTTTGAAATCAGTCCTGCGTGGGCCAATGGTCTCCTCATCTTTGTGCAGGGCCTGCAGAACAGAGGGGAGGGGGTCCTTGCTGTTGTTAACTGCTGGACATGTCAGGGGGGTAATGCTCTAGAAACTTCGCTTCAGGCATCTGCCTTGGGTGAAACTACCCCACTGAAGCTTGTATTTTATTGTCATACTTTCTTATTATGCTGAGAGGTCCCTGTAAAAGTAGGGCCCTTCTTACCAGGACTTGTAGTGATAGGACAAGGGGGAATGATTTTAAACAAAAAGAGGGGAAAATTAGGTGTCAGGAGGATATTTTTCAATCAGAGGGTGGTGATGCCCTGGCCCAGGCTGCCCAGAGAAGCTGTGGGTGCCCCATACCTGGAGGGGCCCAAGGCCAGGCTGGATGGGCCCTGGGCAGCCTGATCCAGTGGGTGGCAGCCAGCCCACGGCAGGGGCTGGGACTGGGTGGGCTTTAAGGTCCCTTCCAACCCAGGCTGCTCTGTGATTTCAAGTAATCTGACCTTCTTTCTAATATCAAACTTCTCTTTCTGGTGTGATTTTTTTTCCTCTTTCCTTAACGTGCGTTTAAGTTACTGACAAGTTTGAGAAGTTGTTTTCTGGAGTGACAATGCTGATGTTAGATTCCCAGTGGGGCAGTTTCATTTTGTTGGGTTCTGTCAGGTTCTTTTGTTTGCTTCCTTTGTTTAGCAGCCATCAACATATAACGTTCGTTGTAAGATAAGAATATCTGCTTTTAAATGGTAATGTTTTAATATTTAAAAACTATGTAGGGGGAATAAATAAGCACAAAGAATGGCAAATATCTTTCATGTGGGTTAAGCCAAGGAATGCTAGAAGCTTTTTATTCTCATTAAAAAAATAAAGAATGCTTGAGGCATACCAGTAATTCCTATTATAAGAAAGACTAATGATTTTTGTGTACCACCAGAAACTGAGCACTTGCAACAACTTAATACCTACCACTTGTCATCATGAGGCATTCCAAAATGGTTTGCTGTGGTATCTGTGGCATTTTTGGCTGTGAAAATGCATGTCCTTTTCTAGTGTAAATGGTCTTATTGTGTGCCCTGCCTCTCCAGTAAAGGTAGTGGTCAGATTTTTAAATTGGTTCTGCAGATCTGAGTGCCTTAAGTCAGCTGCAGCTATTTCAGCTGTCTGCTGAGCCAAGGGGAACTGGAGGCGAGCAAATGGCTTTGCTCTTTTGATGCAGCCTGTTCCATCATTTGGTTCACTTAGACTCTATAACGATGGAGGCACATTAGTTTAAAGGTTTCTTCAAAAACTATATTAGCACAGCTGGCTTGAACTCAGGTGCACAGGATGACTTCCATAGACATTTTGAAGGATATGGAAAAATAGTACTAAGACCTGAGTACCTTGAGTAAGTTTTTCGTAGAGTGATTTCAGTTCTTATTTTCCAGAGCTTCAGAGGACTGTGTATGTGTTTTTAAGAACTTTTTAGACTCAACAGAACTGAAATTGAATGACTAGATTTTTTTTTTTTTTAAATATGTGAAACACCAACGGCTAAATCTGTGTATTTAACAAATGAGTTTCTTTGCCTGCAGGCTTCAGACCAAATATTTCCAATTTCATGTTTAGATAGTAAGTTCTGTAGGCTTCCAAACTGCCAAACACTCTGGAAGATTGCATTATAGTCAGGGCATCATTGGGTTACTTCCCAATGACATGGCTGTACTGTGAAAAAGCACCCTTTCATAATAGTTTGTTTTTTACTAAAGCACAATCTAGCTGTTTCTCCTGTGTGTGGTTACACTTTTTCTTTTATGTGCTCTTATGTTAAAAAGAAACAAGAAAAACAATCTCAAAAAACAAATAACAAGAAGCCTTGATTTACTTTTTCCTAGTACATATGATTGTGTGTGAAGTAAGTATTAGGGGATAAGCTAAATACCTCCCATGCTGCCATGAACCCCACCTGCAGGTAGTTAACAAAAAATCTTGACATCCTAATGTAAATGCAATCAATTGCTTATAGAAGTGGACTTAAAAAGGAAAACTAGGTAGGTAGTTAAGTAGGTAGAATTGTAAAATGCTTTGAAAATAAAGTAGTAGTGTTATATGCAAAATATTAAGTCTTTTAGCTGTATAAAAGTTATGAGCAGCATTGTCTTCCTTGCAGACATTATTCCTGCTCTTAGAATAATTGTCTTTTTGTACTTTGCATACTTTCAGGGTAATTTCTCAGTCAGTATCTCTGTATGGTGAGGCTGAGCTAAGCTGGCTGCTCTGGCTGGTGCATCCTTCTCTCAGGGATGGTAATTAAGCTTCAAAAATTTCCGAGTAAATTTTGCAGCTGCTGTGTAACTGTCTTGCTTGGTTACGAGCAGAAAAACTGCAGGCTGAGGGCCTCTGCTACATCAGTTCTTGTGAAATCTTTTGAAGGGAGAAGAATTTCGAGTACTGGTGTCAGGAGAGGCAGGACAAGTGTTTATGCAGCAGTATGGAAAAGAGTGAGGATGTGACACTTCATTTCTACCACAAGTAGAAGTAATGTACTGGAGACAGGCTTTTTATCTGGAACCAGACTGTGTTTGGTCCCAATAGCCAGCTGGCAGTAGAGTTGCTGTTTAAACACCGACAGCACATTTATCTGGTTCTTAAAACTGAAGTGATGTTGACAAGTCAAATGGTCAAATGCAAAGAATTGCGCATTGGTGAGGCTGAAGTTCTCAGGCTGAGAGGCTTCCACTATAAGGAAGAGAAGTCAATCAACACCGCCAAACCATAAGTGGCAATCCATTCTGAGACAGCGTCCTCACCATTTCTGGACTTCTGAGAGCATGCTTTGAAGCAGTAGGTTGCTCATTCAGCATAGTTTTTGGTCAGCATGTTGAAGGAGCCAGTCTGAGCTGCGTTAAGATCTTCATCAGGTTGAGATGAGGAAGACTGTGACTGGCGATTAATTCAATAAGCTTTTTTTTTCTGTATTGGGCTGCTGATTAAATATAGTGTGGTTATTTGTATTCAGTGAATATATTATTGAAATACTGAGCCATTCTGTGCACAAGGTGTTTGTAGGTTTGGGAAGGGTATTGCTAGAACTGTTGAACAAGGCATCTTATTTGATAGGCCTTGTCAATATGCCTTATTTGATATCTCTTGTTGAGATTGGTTATTCTCAGGTGACTGAAATGGGAAGAATCCTGCTTTTTAGGGATAACTTATTGTAATCAATCTGTTTTAACAATTATTTATAAGGTACAGATTTTTGGCACTTCACCCCCCAGTACCTGTTAACTTCAGCTGAGTTGCTTGGTTGTTACTGTCATACAAGCTGAAGTAGCTGGTGTTGGGTTTACTGACTTTTGATATCTCCCATAGTTTGGTTTATGCAGCAAGATAGCAGGGTGATTTATAATTTGATTCCAACTGTTTTTGTATATTGTCAAAAAGGTCATTCAAATTTACACTAGGAAAAAAGGGAATGTTTGCTGCTTCTACTGATTTTAGGAGCACCTTTATAAACAGTTTTGTAACACATTGGTGCTTTTGGTAGCAAATGTTGCAATGCTTGAGTAAGAATGGACATGGACTTCTTTCATGTTGAGCAGTGACAGATCTGTGCATGGGCCTACAGGTGCCCACTGCACTACAGTAGGACTGCATGTGTGGGGGAATAAAAGTATCAGTTGTGGGTTTATGGACACAGATGTTGCTGAGGAATATGTGGACAGTGGTTGTTTGGTTACAGTAACTGCCTTTGATCCTGATCAATGTGAGATAGCTAGAGTATCAGTATCAGTCCCCGAGGCCAGCCACTTCGGAGCTGGCGCAGCCAAAACTGCAGCGGCAAATTTTGAGGTACAGGGGACTTCAGGGGGTTCCTTCTCAGGGTAACCACGTGTGAGCAGAGAGGAGCGGAGGGACTCAGCAGCTCTCGAGAGAGAGACTGACCGGGGGTGGGCATTGCCAGGGCAACGGCACCCTCACCCATGCCCTCACCAGGCACAGGGAGGAGCTACAGGTGCGTAAGTACCCCGCGCAGCGTGCTGCAGTGGTGGGTGTGGGCGCGCGTGTGGCAGGGCACGGTGACTCTGCCCCTCCTTGCTTGTGAGTCCCACATATCTATTGGCAGTCCGTGACCCCAATTTTCGTCATGGTCTCCACCAGGCAGAGAGCTTGCCCCAAAAAGGCTGTGGCAACAGAAACGGAGGGCTTGTCCAAAACNGAGGGCCTGTCCAGAACTGTGGCTACACAGGTCTCTGGCTGCAGTGAGTGCCTGAGTCTGCTGCTGCCGGGGGAGGGTGGCAGACATTCCACCTGTGTGAGGTGCGAGATGGTGGAAGATCTGCTCGCCATGGTGGCTGAGCTGAAAGAGGAGGTTGAGAGACTGAGGGATATCAGGGACTATGAGTGGGAGATCGACTGGTGGAGTAACTCTCTGGCGTGCCAGAGGGAAAGGCGCCGGGGAGATCCCCCAGT
>VXAV01006346.1:0-94303 GCA_013399715.1 Alectura lathami | reverse complement strand
AAAAAAAAAAGGTGTAGTGGTTTCGTTTGTTTTTTGGACCTGTGAAACTCAGAAATACCGTACTTTAAACACAGATAGAGGTTGCTCTTAAAAGTTGCATTGGTTTGAAGGCACCTGCCCATTCTAATGAGTTTCCCATTTTGAAGCAAAAAGAATTTCTAATGGACTGGCAAAAACTTTTAGGCTCTTAGTGATGCAGATACTTGGAATAAGCCTTTTGCTAAAGACAGCTGTTGCTTTCGTGGCAGTGAGAGCACTGATGCTGCTAATTATTTCTTTCGATTCCAAAAGGATAGAGAGTGCAAAACTACAGAGAGCGGGTGAAACTTCTCACATGTCCCCAAACCATCATGTTCTTTTTTTCTGTGGGTTCAGTGGAAAAATTTAATATTTCTCTCCCATGGCTGTTTGGAGAGAGGCAAAGCAGGAAACTGAAGTGTACTTTTGACTCTTCTTAAACATAACAGACAAATCTTTTGAGTCAAGTGTTTAACTGTCATGACTACCACGAGCAATTATGAGACCATTATTAGACCATTAGCAATTTTGCTTTTCAAATTAATAAATTGACTGGGAAAATGCATGGCTGTTACAGTCGAGGCAGGACATTGTTGACACAACATGGGAATATTTTATCAAAAATTAATCATATCAACACTGCTCTCAATATGTGGGAAATAGGAATTTAAAATAAAAACAAATGCATTTATGTAAACTGCTCTCTAAAATAGACTACTTATGCCTATTTACATAATGAATCCATCACTTATCACCCCCAGGAGATTAGATAATTAAGCACTGAGCAACTTATATTTATTCATGTACTTTCAAGAATGAATGAATTATCCTTTCTGCACAAACTGAATGTTCTCTGATTAATAGCAGGAGGGCAGGGATGGGATTTTACAATTGTTGTGTTGCTTGTTTTCTTAAAAAAGAAAAGAAATTGATCTTTAGAATACAGTACATAAAGAAACTGTGTTTGGTTAAAAGTCAGTAGAAATTATTTTTAGCAAACTTACTAGCTGTGTGAACATGCTTGCTAGAAANTGATGGTCACACAATTTATCCACTAACAGGGAAGGGAATTACAAAGGTCATTTTTTTTTTTTTTTTTTTTTTTTTTTTAATGTGTATGAAGCTTTGAAGGATTAGTTTGAATTCCTCCTCAAAGAGCTGGGCAAGAAATGCCTCAGTTACATCATGAGAGGTGCACATCTTGGTGGTTCTGTGTTACGGACATACGAAACGTGTCAGTTGCTGAGAAAGAGTAAAAGACATCGCGGTATTTATTTGATACTGCTTCTCTCTTGCATTTAATCTAAGGCTCCTAGTCACACAGGAGGAAGTGTGACAGGGATGTCAGACAGGGTCTTGTCCTCCTGCACCAGAGCTGGATGCCGCTGATGATTTGCATGTATTTATGCTGAATTCTGCAACAAGACAGGCTTCAGGCTCTCAGTGCCATGTTGGGACCTGCCTCAGGGAGTCCTAGCCTGTGGCCTCCGTGAGTAATGACAGAAAAGGGCTCGAGGTACTGAATTCTTTCATACTGCAGGAAATATAATTATGCCTTTTTATGACTTAGAAAACAGCATTACTAATTTAGTGCAGAATTTACAATGAAATTCTTCCTGAAGTAGCATGCCCAAGGTCCTGAGGATTTATAAATTACATTAAGAACTTGAATTATTACAGCTGCAAAATAAAGCTGAGGTATGAGCATTTCTACTTAGCATTAGAAATCATTTTATTATTCACATTAATTAAGCCTGTAAGCCGTAGAGGAATGCTGCATTGTGGCACCTCTTTTCCCGGGAAACCAAACTCTCAGACTGTCCCACGGAGGGTGGTGGGGACAGAGCCAGAGCTCCTGGTGGTGTTTCTCACGGGTTATAAAGCCAGAAGACTGATCCCCATCACCTGCTCTGAACTAATGTGGGAGCTGTAGAAGTTCTCTGGATTAATGAATTGGGAACAACTTTAATCAAGTTCATTAACAGCTTTAATGTTGTTAATTAATAACATAAACATTCTTAGTCGCATGACTGGCTTTCCTGTAATTCAGGGCTGGTGTTCAGAAAATTGAGTTCTCTTCTTGGGTTGAGTGATGGATAATCCTTCACTGCCTCTGGACAGGTGAGAGGAAGCAAATACTGCTGGAGGAGACGGCCTTGTTGAGCCTTAATATCCAGCAAACGGCATTAACGTGGCAGCATTGCTTCTGGAGCTGGTCCTGAGGGCAGCTGCTGTCACAGCTTTGCATGGGTGTGTGGGCCCAGGGTGATTTCTGCAGCGACGTTTTACTAATTCATTTACCTGGTCTGTGGAGTAGGGTAGAAACTAAATGTGGGGTATTTTGCAACTCTCCTAATGATAATATGAGTAATTTATAAGTGTGTTATACGATGTTTTACATATTCAGAGCTGCTATGAACTTCTCTTAATTCCTACAGTGACTAATTAGATGACTGCATCCCATCCCAAACAGCATCACCATGTGCTGTAGTCGTTCTTTGGCTGCCCAAATCTCATGTTCACTTGTGTATTTGTTATATATCGCATGTAACACAGTCATTTTAAAAATCCATTAGCTGCAATCTTCTCAGTTTTAAGAGGATCTAAAATGGAGCTCCCTTCTCAATGCAAAGCCAAACACTTTCCATCAAAAGCATTGGGGAAAAAAAATTATTAAAGGCCTATCCTGTTTTATGCTCTTAGCTATTAATTGTTTTGGCTTTCTTGATTCATTTAGCTCCTCACCTGAAAAAAAGTATTCAGATAGAGAAGACTTGTGTCTATTGAAACAAATGCTGATACCACCACTGACCCTCGGGCTGCAATGCTGGGCCACAAGGCAATAAACAGATTTACTGACTCAGTGCAATGCCGAAACACAGCTGCAGGACTTGGGGAATTGGGTGGAGGCAGAAGTTAGCATCCCATTAAATCAAATCAGTCACACCTTGTAGCACTGCTGGGGACCATGGTGTGTTTAGGGCTGCATTACCCCTGCTGCAGCTCACAACCAATGGTCTGTTTGCTCAGGAGAGTTAATCTGGGGGTGAGAACCTGTGCTTGAGACTTTCTTTGAAAGTGAGTTCTCCCATCCATTGCTTCCAACAGTGCTGTCTCCTGGAACAGTGTGTACTACGTAGGAGATGTTTATAGGTTTAAAAAATTAAGCAATAAAGTAATTTACTCCATATTGTGTTTTAGCAGGACAAGATACCGGTGAACAAATGTAGCAATGATTAAAGGTGGTAACAATGTATTAAAAATATATTTTCTTTAGGTTTAAGTGAAAAGATCTAATTAATGATACAAAGCATTTTAAAAATGTGAAATCTTTTTCTGCATAGTGTAGCAAGAGCAAAGGCATGCAGGCAAACGACATTTACTATGTAAATTATCTCTACGCCATGCTAAATCAATGAGTTTTCCTCCATAGTTGCTCATTCCAGGTTGCTCCCTATAATGACCTCAATTATACATGTCTTCATTGTGAAATTATGATTGCCTTTGGCGGGCTGCAAATGACAGCAGAGAAAAGATTTCCATGATAAAACAGCACAACAAGTAATACCTGTGTGCATTAGTATGCAGAGCTTGCAAAGGTGCAGTGCAAATCCTGCTTTAGCACCGTAAGAAACAAAATTGGAGAGGAGGAGGGGCAGAGGAAAATGTTCAACAAGATCTTGAAGTTTTTAACATGAGAAGGAATTAGTAAGCCTTCACAATCTCCAACATGTCACCGTGGGACCTGGTGTTGCAGGAAATTTAACGTCAGTATGGCAGCACATGTGTTGGACCAAAGGTCTGCACTGCTTCGTGGCCTCTCTGGGATGGAAATGGCAGAGGAGAGAAGAGGAGGGAGGAGCAGGATTCTCCCGAACTGCCCTCCTGCCCCAGCCACGGGAAGATCAGCATGGAAATAGCACTGTCTTTGTCCCTGGAGCTCAGAGTCTGCAGTGTCCTGGCCGCCTTTTATTGACCTTGATTTTGTTCTGTACTTGCAAAATATCTGTTGAAAGATTATTTCAGGACCTCTGGTACACAGATACATCTGTTCCTTCCTAAAGGTGACCGTTACAAAGGCTTTGCCCCTGTCCTGAGCTGCTCAAAGCTGAGTCAAAAATGATAGCGTCCCGTTCTCCTGCTGGTGTCAGGTTGGTTCCAAGGACTGACTGCTTTTCTTTCTCGCTGGAATAGGCTAAGAATTTGCTTCAGCTGAAATCCCAGTGAGGATTTCTGGGTTTGACGTGACTTGATAAATACGGTAAGCTAGGACTGGTACTGGTTGAATCCACTGTATGTATACAGAGCTCTTGGTAATGCATCATTCTGCAGAATTTCCAGGTGAACTTGAAATTGCTCAGTTTTAGGACCACATTCCATTCCAGCCTGTGTTCTGCCGGTAAATATGCTTTGAATATTGCCCATTTGTTCTGTTCACTGTTATGTGTGTGATAAAAATCCTTTTATCTCGTAAAGACTTTTAAAATAAAAACAAACATCTCAACACTTAATCTAGAGGATTCCACACAAAACTATTATGACTTGAATAATCTGTGCATGTAATCCAACCAGTATCAGCATGTTTGAGGCCTACAGCTTAAGATTCTGACTTTTTAAGAAGATTTGTGTTTTTAAACAGAAGAGCACAGCCCTCATGTCCTCCCAGGGCATCTCTGTTTCCATCCCAGGGCACCTGGTGTGGTGTAAGTGAAGTTTTTCTAGTGACAGCAATAGAGCTATGACTAAAACCACACAAAGAATGCTCTATTAACATAAAGACTTTTGAAAGTTGATGTGCTAGTAGTAGGATGCCTTCAAACATATTCCACAGAAATATTCAAGAGATGAGTATGGTTTTGTTTAAGGTGCTCTGTACTAAATACATGCTTCAGCCTAAGAAGACACCTCTTGTGCTGTTCATCTGAGGATGACAACTACATCCTGAAGTAAAAGTAACTGTATTCTTCATTACTGCACTTCTGCAATTTAAAATCAAAGTCTCTTTAGTTATCATTTGAGGATGGGGGAAGCCTTAAATTCTACTCTAACAAAACACTGCAAAAATTTTGCTGAAGAGGGAGCTGATGAGAGCCCAACACGTGCCACAAACTGAAGGCAGGGTGAGAAACAGCAAAGGGAATTTAGGAAAACAGCAGTATGAAGAAAAAACAATTCTCGTAAATGAATGGCTCTCTGTTTCATTTCTGCTTGGGAGAAGATGGTCCTCGTTAGCCCTACTCCTTGCTACAAATTATTGCAATGATCAGTTCTTTATCCTATCAAGTGTGCTTCAGGTACTTTATTCATAAAAATGGCGCTCTCTTCTATGCAGAAAGCGACTACATTCTCAGCACCTCTGTGGGGTTTGCATGCCTCGGGCAGGTCGGCGAAGGCGGTGGGTGGGGGCATTGCATCTCCACTGACCTCAGCCCGTGGTGTCCTCCTCCAGCAGGTACGGAGGGTGATGTTTAACGAGGAGGTGCTTAATGAGGTGGTGTTTAATGAGGTGTTTATTCCTGGCTTTGCTGCTCACCTGACCTTGGGTGGACGGTGTTCTCCCCTTCCCACTCCTCTGTCACTCCATTTGGGTTTTAAGATTTCGGGGGCAGAAATGTTTGATGGCCCGTGTCAGGCCCTCTTCTTGTTTCATGCCTGTGGGAACCACTGCAACACAAATAACAGCATTAGGTTGGTTGAACTTCATACTATTTTTTGATCTGCCACTTAGCAATACTATATCTGCTGTTTATGAAAAACAACTCGTTCTGTGTCTAAGTAGGGATGGGAATATTAAGTGGGAGACCAGCTAGTGGCTGGCAGACATGGTGAGGAACATATCGATCTTTGCAGCCCTAAATCAGCCTCAGACCTACGGTAGTGAGTATGGTTTGTGGCACGCGGAGCTGACTTCTGCAGAGCTGCTCAGGTGCTGCTGCACAAATAGGTTCTGCACGAGGGGCTCACAACCAGCTGGTAGAGCCTTGAACTGAATGGCAGCCCAACCCGTGAACTGGTAGGGCTTGCTGCCTCAGGCGTTTCTTTTGTGCGTACATAAGTCAAAATAAGTGCATTTTTAAATTTTAATAAAATATTGGAAAGCTGCTCCTAGGTTAGAAGAACATCTGTATCTGAGATGCTCCACATGGCTGCATTTGGTAAAGGAATTTTCTTGCTTGGTGGGCCATATAAGACTGGGTTTATTTGTATTTCAGTGACGACATTCCTACCTTAATTCTCCTTCTTCAAGGAAAGAACTTGACTCATTCTTGTGTATTTTCAAAGGGCCTTGGCAGGAGTCCTCTGTAGAAACCAACCTGAATGCTTTCAAACAGGAGAGCCTTACTGATCGTGTTGCTGCTTTGTAGGGTAAAACATTGCTGGCAGGTTTGCCAGTGCCCTAACACCACAACTGCCACTGGACATCTCAGGAAAATGATCTAGGGAGCTTGGCTGGAGGGGCTTTTGTTCCTCCCTCTCTTGGATTTGTTGTTTAGAGGGTTTTTACACCATAGATACCCACCTCCTTGCCAAAATCCTTCCAAGTTGTTCGTGCAGTGGGGAAGGAGGAAGGCAGAGGGGGAGAAGGGGAACCTTGGTGCTGTTTGGCGTTACCCTTATCCTGTTGTCCCTGCAGAGGTGGTTCGGCTCAGCCTGCCCGAGGAACAGCGGGTCAGCATCACCACCATCACGGTTGGCCTCAGCACCATCCTGACGTGCGGCATCCGCGGGACGCTGCGGCCCCCCATCATCTGGAAGCGCAACGGCATCATCCTCAACTTCCTCGACCTGGAGGATATCAACGTAAGTCCTGAGTTACTCTTCTTAGGGCATTGAATATGGCTTTGTTTGACAGCTGATAGTTTTAAGGGAATAAGTTTTATCTCATTATTATTATTATTGAAAACAAGAAGCTGGCAACGTTTTTTTTTTTTTAAGGCAATGTCTAAGGAATAAAGGCAAAACAGCTGAGAGTACGGGTACTTGGAAAATGCTATCATGAAATTAAGGCCGAGGTTATTGCAATAACCCTGCATTTGCTTAGCACTGATACCTCATCCCTTGTTGCTTGTTCAGTTTGGTGCAACCAGAGCTCCACAGACAGCAGCCCTGGAAACTGGGGAAAGGAGCTCTCTGACCATTAACTCCTCAGCTCTCTCATTCCCAGTGCAAAGGGGCAGGTTCACCGAGAGCATGAAACAACACGTTTATGGCTTGCAATGAAATCTCTCCTCTATCTAAATCAAATAAATCCCTGATCCTCCTCTTTCCCTTGCCTTTCACCCTGTTCTCATCTCTCATTCCCCAGTATTTCTGATGAGCAGTTTGAAATATGGAGTAATTCAGCAGGGTGTGGCGATACCTTCCCAGGAAGGAGATGGATCTCTTAATTTGCAGCTCTGGTCTGATGTATGAGTCATAGTTTACAGTGAAGACAATACCTGAGTAATGGTATAAACTTACTCAGTTATTTAGTAACATTTAATTATGGAGAGAGTGGAAAATAGTGTAAAAAAAAATATGGTCTGTATTTCATTTCTCTTTGCATTACAGTACATGGTAAATCAGTTTTTATTTTAATTACACTACAGAAAGAGTTGATTTATATTTTTGTTCAGCTCTTGTTAATTTGATAACCACTCAGATCAGGGTCGTTACAGCCAATACCATAGCTCCCTAAATTGTTGTGTACCTAGGACTGCTGAAGTGTGAAAGTCTTTATTTTACTATTCTGCATCAGTACACGAAAATTACAGCATACAGGACAGAAATACACACGGTGCATTATTTGTTGACTCTGCCTCAGTTGGAGAACAGTGAACACTGTGTACAGGTGATACTGTACACACAAATTCGGTAATTACAGCCATCCAAACATTCTTCTCATCAAAGCAAGGATTACCTTTCTCAAGTGCATTTCTTGTCGCCATTTGAAGCATGACATTGAAATGCAACATGAAACCAGCAAGCATCCTGCTGCAGTGTTGGCATGGGTCTGTGAAGGAGCAGTAAGGAGGATGCTCAGGACTGCACAGCCAGTCCAAAGCCTGGGACCTGACTGGATTTCTTACAGCTATCTGTCAGTGCCACCGTTAGAATAATGGCCTTTGGGTCGCTGCACTGAAAATACGTGGAAAAACGCCAAGATGCGGTGCACAAAATCCAGCGTTCCCTGCTGTATGGGAGAGTGGCACAGGGAAACGTGTAGGTGGCTGACCTGACAGCTTACGGTCCTGTTCAAATATTCCTCAGAACGGATCTATTCCTCGACGCAGATTAAGCTGGCAAAGATTGCACTTGTTGCCAGCATGGTTAGTTTAGTCTGCAGTAAGTAAACTCAACAGCTTTCGTGCCCAGAATGTAGCAGGAGCCTTTTCTTCGGGCAGTCTTGTTCGCTAGGTCAATCTGAGATGTTGCATTTTGAGACTCATATTTGTTGCTGGGTCCAAGATAAAGCTGGAATTAGAGGTGAGAGTCAACTCCTGAAGTCTTATTTCCTCATACTCTGGAGGCTCAAGAGTGGTCATAGAATTTTTTTGGCCCAAAATAATGAAATTTCCAGGCATTTGTAACATCTTTATGAAATTTTAGTTATGATCACATTGATCTTAAAAAAGCATTGGAAGTTCTTGTGTGAACTGGGCACAAAAAAACAACCCAGGGACTGGAGAACAAGAGCATCCCTGAAGGACAGCTCGTGGCTCTGAGGCTTCAGCTCCAACTGGTTTAATTAGGATTGTGAGCAGCAAATTGTCAGGATCAAATGCCAGTTCCTTCATAATCAGTGCTGGCCCATGTGGATTTCTGGTTTACTTATGAGCAATTCTCTTTTGCATTTGTTGTTAAATGTTAAGTGGAGGTGTTTTGTCCTTGCACATAATCTGGGTCCTGAATGACTACGCACACCTTGGACAGTACCGTGCAACTCAGCAGGAAAATAAATACCATTTTTTGATCTGTTTGAAAGAGTACCACTGAGAAACCGTATAAAAGGAGCACTCTGAGATTATTACAAGGAGGAAAAAAACAGGATTTATGCCTCAATTTTAATGTTTCATTTGTCAGTTTATGAGCTCTCTCACCTTGTCATATAACACCTGGTGCTATCGCGCATCGACTTTTTTTATCTAATAAACACTTCAGCATCTTTTCCACCTTTAATTAAACTGTAAAGCTTTTTATGTTCCTTATGCATCACTGCCATCTGTATTCTGCTCTGGTTACTTGAGTTGATCCCATCTGGGGGCTGTGATCCTTCCGTTCCCCTCTTCTGTGCAGTCCACAGCACTCGTGCTTGGGTGCGTCCCCTCTCTGGCTGCCCAGGAGGGCACCCGCACATCAGCGGGACTTGTTGGGAGCATGGGTGGAGATGGCCCTTTGGAAGCATGACCATGCCTGTGTTTGGGGTTAGTTCTTGTATGTAGGCACCAAGGAAGGGGCTGTGCAACATTTGCTTTGAGGTTGCAAGGTGAAAATGTGTTGGAATGGGTGGCAGCCAGCCTCTCGTGGGTGCAGCAACTGGCATTAAACAATAATCTCTTTAAAGGCATTGACAGGAGGAAAGTAAAGGCAGCGTGCCCCTAAATATGCTTGAAGTCAGTTAATTAAATTACTTCAGTTTTCTTTTAGAATGCCTCAAGCAGAAACTCAATTGCATTTCTGCTTTTCACAATAAGGCTAGCAATTTGGCTAACTGGAAGAGCAACAGGAGATTAATGGTACCTCTTTAACTTCAAGAAAATCCTCCCTGCTCCTGGCACGGTGGTAATCACATCCAAACCTACCGGATATTCTTGCACTAGCAAAAATCCTCGTATTGTATTTCAATTAAACTCTTTCTCTTCTAAATGCTAATTCAGGAAATCAGATGAAAATATTAGTTCAACTCTGACAAAACAGAGCTCTTCTAAGAAATTACAAGTGCAGCAGAGGGAAGGAACCACTGAGAAGTCCTTTGTGGCTTTATTCTCTTTAGATTCTTGATGACTGTCATGTACGACAGTTGACAGTTGTGTTCCAAATTAATACTAGAAGTGACAAATTCAACAAAAACCTGAGTAATCCTAAATTTATGCAGAACTGAGAGGCTGAAGATTACTATAATGCCTGGTTGTTTATGTGTTTTACTGAAATCATTTTTATGAGCTATTTGGAGTGGCAACAAAATATTAATAACTTTTCATTTCTCTTTAAATCAGAAGCTTTCATAAGCAACATTAATAATTTGTCTTGTCTGTGAAGAACTCTCTTAATGAGTTGTCACACAGCTATTACAAAAGAGCCATCTTAATGGTACATGTAATTAAATGAGTTTTCTTGCAAACATTTAAGATTGCTTTTTGCATGAAAATATTATTTATCCATACATTACCCATCCAGGTTATTTATCCATTATAAATGACTTTGCAGCTATACTAAAAAAAGTCACATCAACTTTTCTCATGCAGAAAATAACTACAGTGTAGCTGAAGCTGGTTAGATTATGATAACTATAAATTGTTGTTTGACTACAAATAGCAAACTGGTTAAAATATGTCATCCTTCAAAATAATATACTTCTGCCCCCTAGGAAAAAGCAGTATGTTTTCCTAAATCTGTGATTATGAAAGCATTCCTCAATTTGAAAACATAAAAAAACTCCTCAAGGAGTCAAATGTATTTGTAAAGTATTTATAGAGTATTGTTTCACATGATTTGACATCATCTCTGGAGAAAAATACATAAATTTATAAACAAAACTTGTAAACAGAAGCTTATTCTACAAAAACATGATGAAAACATACACAAACAACAGAGAAGAGAGTATTAGCATAAGAAAACAAATGGAACAGAACGCAGGTAGATAAGAATTTGTTGAATTACCAAGTATAATGCAGGTAGCTATAAGAAATTCATGAGCATTTTCATTATTCTTTTCATGTTAATCTGTTCAGCTTAACTCAAATCTGCATTAGGTCATTGGTTCAAAAGTGCACTTTTCATTACACATGATTAAAGTATGGGTTGCTTCATTTCTGCAGATGCCAAGTAGGATAACGTCTTTGCTCTCCAGAAAATCATCCTCATCCAGGAACAAGTGCAAGGCTCCAGAGCCAGCTCCCACCCTGGGGGGAGCACACAGGGAACAAAGGCAGGGGAGCGAGCCTGCTTTGCAGCTCCTCCATCCCTTTTCATTCTCCTTGTTTGCTGAAAAATCGATAACTGCCCGTGAAAAGCTTGCTCCCCGCAGTGAACAACATGCAGCATGTCATTTGTTTGCTCTTGTCACTTGTGTGTATCAATTAGCTTATCTTGTAGGAAGTACAATGAGAGATGTCCGGTAAGAAGGCCACGTGCCAAATTCTGGATGTCCTGAATGCTCCTCTCCAAAAGAGCCCTGTACCAGCCTCATGCATACAGGGTTATTGGAAACCACAGCAGTGGCCAGCCTTAACTGCACGAGTCACCGGGATTAGACTTCTCCTTAGAACCAGCTGCCTGAAGGAGATATATTCCTGTTGATGGTTTTAATGTAGTTCCATTGTGAAAGAATAAAAAGATCAGGTGTGAATAACCCCACTTAATACCCTGCTAATGGAAATGAGGCCATTGAGATGATCAAACCCGGTGTCATCCTAGGTGCTGCAGTGGCACAGGGATGCGAGCAAATTACAGGAAGTTGCATATTTAATGCCAAGTGTTTTCTTTTTCGAATCAAAGTTTGAGAAATTGCACAGTGCTTGTAGTATCTTAGGTCTTTGCAGACTCTAGAGGTTAAGTGGAAAATTAATACTTACAATATTTTCAGAATATATAATCTCTCTGTATTCTATAGCACAGACCACAGAACTTGTACGCACTTGGTGCCTTCAGTGGTCACAGGCTGAAGTTTGCAGGTGATTGCTGTAAATGGAGAAATGTCTTAATGGAGGCAATACATTTGTTCACTTGGTCCTAAACACTCCGTGGATCATAATGCTTCACCTCCCTGCACTTCACTTTTTTGTCTAGGAAAACATTGCTCCTAACAGCCTGGGTGGTTTGGTTTTGTTTGCATTTTTTACAGGTGTATTGGGTGCAGAGCTTACAAGATGTTTGGGATGTTAGATGTAACTCTCCTGTAGATTAATTGCATACACTCAGTCTGGGTTTTGTAACAGAAAAGAACCATAAATACAGCGTGAATCTTCTAAAAAGGAGAAGGAGGAAGGAAGTGAACAGATTGAAACCTAGGTAGCTAGGTAGCTAGGCTGGGGGCTCACAGAAATGCATTAGGGGAAATCTGAGGGTGAGATGAGTTAGGGCTCGGTGAAGTCAGCTGTACGCCCCAGTGCTTGCTCTGACTGGTGGAACTGAGAGTTGAACTGCTGACCAAAATCCACAGATCCCTGCTTCTGTTCTGCGGGGAGAAAACTGGAGTTTGTCCATGTCGTTTTCTCCCAGGATTGGTTCTTACCTGTTTTGGTAATATGATTTTCCTCATCATATTGCCCCCGTGAGTTTCTCAGGATATGAAAGTCACCCACTTTTATCCGTACTATAATTGTCCAATTATTTTAAAAGACCGTACCCATATATATGTCCAAGCCCAAAACTTTTTTGGCTAACCAGCAAAGTCTTACGTTGTGCTAAATTCCTTGAGCAGAAAAACAAGAGCAGATAAATTAATATCCCACCAGTCTGTGTTTGCAATAGTTTTCTGGCATTTGCTTAAGACTGAATTTTACTTCATGTGGACTACTAAAGCATAAGATAGCATGTGTAAAACCAAGAACAAATAATATTAATGAAGCATAAGTTCTCAGCTTGTCTCTCTGGAAATAAATTATTAAGAGCACCAAAGAAAGTGATTTAAGAGCCCATGACTAATTTAGTTTTTAGTATTTTTATATGAATCACTCATGAATCTATTGTAAAGAAGATCAGAGACATTTGATTAGTGTGGAGAAATCACTTTCAAAGCGATGGCCATTGTTGTAGATTTTGCATAATAATAATCTCATTAAATGCTTGGGTACATTTTGTTTTACAGTCCTGTAAACATGGTCAGAGAGAGATTTCCAGGACTCTGAGGATCAGGCAGGCTTTTTTAAAAAACATCTCTGTGTTGGTTGTTTTGAAATTGTGATGGCGTTGATTTCCCTCTAGTGGAAAACCAGTGACACCAGCAGCCCCAGTGCTGGGAGCTGGTTTTGTCTGAAGTAGCTACCAGGACTGTGTGGGGAAGGCTCCCTGTTGCCTTGGGCTTGTCTGGTTTTGTTCCTTCTAACTATTTATAGCTGAAAGACTTTTTTTTTTTTTTTCCCCCTCTAGTAAATGGAAATTATTCTTTAAAAAAAAAAAAAATCTGCCATATGCTAATTCCTCTTTAAAATAAGACTTCCTGGAAAACAGTTCCTTTTTGCCAACATTTCAGAGCATTTTATCTGTGTTCCCCCTCTGTATTAGAACAACACAAAGACCTGTTAGAAAGCTTCATGAAAAAGAGTGTGAAATGGAAAAAGACGCGGGTGCCAACGCCAGCAGCTGTGCCAGCATCACCAGGCAGCCCCGGCTCCGTGCCTGCTCCCGTCCCTGGGTGTCAGGGCAGGAGATTTGTGGCCTTCCAGCTGCATATTGGATTTCGCTTGAGACAGAGCAGGAACTAGATTTACAAGCAATATGCAATGTTCTACACATTTCTAAGCAAGGTGTCTCGGAGCCGCGGCAGATTTCATGACCAGGGAATGCATTAGAAGGGAGGAATGGGATAAATAAATACGAAAAATCTTCTGTTTGGAGAGACTGATGCCTGGGGTAATCAGTGGTGATGGAAAGGAAACACAACACGGAAAAGTACACATCCATTTTCTAGAATCTGCTTTTGTTATTTTTTGAAATTGAGCGTGTGCAGTGGCAACCTTTTTTTTTTTTTTTTTTTTTTTTTTAAGATTACTGGGCTGTTATCAATTTAAATTCAGGGTGGTGGATTTTTTTTGATCTTGAAAAGTTCAAATATATTCCGAGATCACTTAATCAGTCCTTTATTTGAAAGGTAGCTGCAAGGCATAAAAGAAGGTCATGAAGGGCAGAGAACTTTTTGTTCCAAAAAGGAAGAGAAAACATGAGACGAACTGCTGGGGAAGTCAATTTATCATCTGTCACTAGCTGACCTTATCAATTATGAGAAATTATAAGCACAGCTTGCTGATTTTTTTATTATTTTTTTTGTCAGAACGTGTAACATTATTTTATAATGAAATTCATAAAATAGAGGTGATGAGCACCTTATCTTCGTCTGCCCACTTTGATGCAAGACTCATCAGTTCGTAGCTGTTAGAAGGGCTTCTGCCTCTTGTTCATACATTTTCATCACTTCTATTTCTTCCCCTTCACGAGAAAATTCACCTTCTGCAGTGAAGGAGGAAAGCCGTGCCTCAGAAGTGACTGCTTGCATTTCTCCTGGTTGCCTGCCTACCCTTTGTCACGGGACAATACATGAAGACATCTCAGAGTTCACCACTTTGTGTTGTGGGGTGGGTGTAGGGCAGGCACAGCACTGCAACATCGGGGCAGCCCTGAGGTGCTCTGCTTGAAAGGTGTGATAGCGTTAGGAGGAGAAGAGTTATGCTACATCGTTTTTATCGATGTTTGTGGTTCCTTCTGACTGCTTTCAGGCTCATAGTGGCTTGGAAACTTGGCTTTGCAAGCCCAAGCCATCTGAAAGTGTCAAAGCACATAGAAATGTTTCTTCTACCTTTTTCAAGCATGAATTCTTCCCATTCGTTATGCCCACTCCATGCTGCCCTGTGCCAGTTCTCCCCAGGAAGCTTAACATGAGTGTGTTTGTATGGAAGGATGGATGGGCGGAGGAATGGATGGATGAAGCAAGTTCAGAACCTGACTCTAAAGATATTTTGTGCTAAACAGCTTCTGAGATCTTTTATTCAAAGAGCTGTGCCTTTATAAAATAGACACATAAAGTGTTTGTGCATAAGAACGCAGGCATATATATCAAATGCATCTGTGAAATCTTCATGCACTAATTATATCCACAGGGAAACGCAAGGACAGACCGTAAGCTGCAATAAATCGGCACACTGGAAGAATCATTAATTTGTTGCAGATTTCAGTGTTCTTTTTGTAGCAACAGCGGGTTCAGTATTGAACCTAAATTGAATAATCGCTTTTTACTTCTCAGCCCTAACCCTGGTGATTCTTAATCATGTTGTAAAGTTATGTGAATTTGCTATGGGTGTGCACGTTCTAATGCACAGCAGGTATTTCCTTCTGTGCCCGACATAAACGATGCAGTGTCGCCTAAATCGTATTTGATAACCATTTTTAAGTGCTGGAAGTCAGAAAGTAGTTTTTAGAAGTATAAACCATGTTTTTACCAATAACAGCTTCTCTTTACCAGAAAAATGCATTTGGAGAGGAAGAGAATAATACCGTAATCTTGCATCAGCTTGTTTTTGCAAGGGTCTTTATTTATTTTAATACATTTGTATGCATTGGAAAAAAACAGATTGTCCATAAAAAGACAATTACAGAGCACAAACCAAGCATTCATAAAGATTTTTTTTCTGAGATATGTTAAAGGAAGCAACACACTTAAACCAGAAAAGATTTTATTGTTCTGTTTTTCCACAGCTCCTTATGAATCATTCCATAAAAGTGGTCATCCCACTTTTATTGATCTAAACTCAATTTGAGTTGCTTTGGGATTAACTTTAAAAACTGTTATTAAGTCCTCTCCACTACAAGCGTTTTCTCTATCTCATGCAAATACCATTTGAGCAGAGGTGACAGCTCTTCTATTTGCAGCTATTCATGCATCTTGCTTTTCAGCAGGAAAGATCTAGCTGTCCAGAAAGCAGGCAGATGCTTGAAATGGGAATTTTTGAGCAGATATTTGTAATGAAGTTTTGGGTAGCTTAACCCGCTCATTCTAGATGCCCAATCTGCCTGACACCCAAAGTGGCAGTAAGGTCTGAGATGCTTTTGATTATAGATCACGAATTTCAGGAACATGTGTGGATTTACTCTCATTCGGAACTGTGCACGCAGTTGTGCCGTGCCACGCTGTCAGAGCAGCAGCACATGCAGGGTAGCAGAGAACAGAAGCGGTGCGGTTATCTCTGTCCCTCTCGGGGGAAGAGCCAGCCCATTGTCCTGCCTGCAAACTCTGCTTTTCAGGGCATGCTCACAGTCTGCCTTGCAACACGTCTGAAAATTAGCCGAGCCCCCAGGTGGGGTTGTTTTATAAGGCAGCCTTCCTGAGGATCAAACAAGCCCAGCGTGTGGTTTCGCAGCGCCTGGCAGGGCTGGCAGTGGCTCCCCGGAGGCGCACAGCTCCCCGCAGCCTCGAGTGTGAGCTCTGCCGGGTGCAGGTCCCCTCACCCCATCACAAAGAAATCGGGGCCCAAGGCTGCAGTCCCAGCCAGCAGGGCAAGTTTGCATCCCTGTGTTGTCCTGTCCTGCATCCACAGATTAATTGTGAAAGCAGTGCCTGGGTTCTCACAAGCAGCACAACGTTGCCATTCTGGCTCTTCAGCACTCACCCTGTTGCACTGGTTTTGTGCCACCCTGGTTGTGGAGTGATTTTTACCGTGCTTTTGTGGTGAAGTTCTTCAAAGAGTTTAATTTGCCATGTTTCACGCATGGAGTTAATTAAGGAAGAATCATTCTTTAAGCTCATTAACTGTTTTTTAAATGAATCCTTCTGGGTTTACATAAATATGTAAACATTCTGGAGCCGCAGAAGTCTGAATGTTGATGGAGTAACAAGGGAGACTGCTTTGTGTGCCCATCAGTGCTGCTGTTCTGTTAACTATAATTTGAAATACATTCCTAAACAGAGCAGTTGTGCAAAATGCTCAGTGCCAAAAGCTCTCTAATAACTTTATTGTCTCTGCCTGTAATCAAAAATTGTAATGCAAGAGCAGATGTAGGAAAACGAAGGAGAAGGAAGAAAGATACTTGTCCACCAGTTACAGATCAAAGCAGACTGATTTGAAGCAAGTTTCTTTAGAAGAAAGCTTTTGTCTCCTTTCCTGCCTCCTGCCTGGGATGTTGTCTGAGAGAGCTGACGAGCAGCTTCAGTTCTTTCTCATCAAGTCTCAAGGTTATAGTGCATTTTCTAAGAACCAGCGTAGATGAAGGAAGCCTTAACCCACCCCGAAGTTGGTGTTCTGTGCACCTGAGGTTAACGGGGAGATGTTAAATTTCCCCATAAATTAACCAGCTGGAGATTGCTATCTCTTTTATGTGCAAAGAGCACCTTGTTAACAACTGGCACAAAAGTTCATGTTCTCAGATGAGTTACTTTGCCTTACTCTGAAATTGCAGCTCATTTTCTTCTTCGTGTTGATTTATGAACTTTAAAATCTGCTCTTCAGAATTCAAGCTGTGTTCCCAAGCAGCGATGCTCTCACAACCACCGAACAGGTCACCTCCCTTCCTGTGGTGTTTAAAATACTTGTACTCAATAATAAGGCGTCTTTCCTGTCTTTTGTTACATGCAGGATTTTGGAGAAGACAATTCCCTCTACATCACCAAGGTAACAACTATTCACATGGGCAATTACACCTGTCATGCCTACGGCTACGAAGAGCTGTATCAGACCCACATCCTTCAGGTGAATGGTTAGTAAATGGCACGTGTGACAATCCACTGAAAATGTTCCTGTACGCAGAGCTGTGTTAGTCTCATCGCACAAAGACGTGGAAAGCCACGCACCAAATTGGCTTTGTGCAGAGCAAAGGCACCCAGTAGTTTGCCCACTCATGCTGTCATGCAGGCAGTTGGAAAGAAAGGTAGCACGGGGGGACATGTGTACAATTACCTGGGCTTTAGCAGGTATTGACAGCTCGTTTCACAGTTTGGATAACACCTCCAGGGAGCTAAGAGCAGTGTTTCAGAGCCTCGCTTAGCCTAATGACAACTTTTGTCAACAGAAAGGTTGCTTCAATAATTTCATCTTCCAGAAAATAACTCCTGTTGCATAAAACAGCTCAGGATGTTTAAATAAATACTGTACTTTGTTTCCAAAACTAGCTATCCACCAGCTTATTACCTGGCTGTAGCCAGCTTGGTTCAGCTGAGGGCTGCAAAATGAGGGCACTTGTTCCATCTCCCTGGGCCACACTGGAGCCTGGTGGAACTTTCTTTCAGGTGTTTGCTGCTTTCTTCTGACATCAGGTTCAGTTGGTCGGACTGAGTTTAAAATCACAGTATCTTACAGCAGCGTTCATGGACCACTCGGTTCGTGCCCATCCCTCCCCACGCGCAGAGCGAGGGGCACGTCCCAGTCCCTGCCTGTGGGTGCTGCTCAGCAGACACCTCGCTCCCTGTGTCCTGTAATGCCACAGATAATCCCAGCCCTCTGGGTGCAATTGATTTTCCCATTTTGTATCCAGCACCATCAGTTCCTCCTGTGCAAACTGGACACCAGATGTCACTGAGCTCACGCCTCTGTGTTGGGGTGAGGATGAGAGCTCGAGGGACAAAGCCCATGGAGAATCCAGCTCCCTGCACATCTGAATGCCAGCAAAAGCACTGTCCGACTGGAAACACATGCTGACATAAATCCAACCTTATTTTTACTTCAGACTTCTGAAAAAAAATGCAAATCCTTTTTGAAATTAATTCCCTGGCAGGGCTGCAGCCCCCACAGCCTGGTCACTGAAGGCTGTGACCGAATCCGGGGTGCTAAAACAGCCAGCAGCATCCAGCACAGGTGACAAGGACCCATTGCTCCTTCTGAATAGATTTTATCGTATTCTGGTATGGGTATGTTGAGTTTTACAAAAAATTCAGCAACTTTATTGTGAGGGATATGTTATAAGGAAAAATGTTGTTTGGTTATTCCTGTAGATGTGCACAGACCTCTGCCAAGGAGAGCATATCATCTGGTAAGAACAGATAGCTGCACCCAGTTAATAGAGGCTGACGCGTATACAAACAGCACAAAGGGACGTTTGTGCACTTTAAGGGGTGCTTAAAGGTTTGACTTAGGTTTGGCTGCAGCTCAGGTCCTCGGGCTGTGCCTAGGTGCTCCCACCCACAGCGCGTGCCTCAGGGAGAGCACGAAGCATCCTGTTGATTTGGATGAAAACTGACTTAATGTTTCTACATAATAATTTGTCATCTTTTGAGATAGTAAACTGCAAGATCTCAGCAATATGGGTAACTAGATTGTGTGTGCTGCAGCTGGGAAAATAGGTTTCCTTCCTCAAAGTGCTGTTTGTTTGATGAATGGCAGTTGAAAGAAAAGCAAGCTAACAACTTAATCCCGTGTACATTATGTGATATATTATAAGGCCTGAATGGAGTTTAGTTGGCAGGCGACAACGTAGGCTTTATCATCACTGAGAATTTAAGGCCCGAAGGCTTTGAAACTAAAACCAGGATGAGAGGAAAGCAGGCAGGAGTGTGGGGAGGGCTGTGGTCGTGTTTCAGAGCTGCAGCGTGCTCGTGCCTGCCGCTTAGGTTTAGCTTCTTGGAAAGATCCCATTTGCTTTTTGAGTGGAAGTTTTACACCGCAGCTGCATGTGGGTTCTCTTATTAGTGCAAGAACTCAATGATACAAAAAAAATATTATAATTCCATGTTGTCTTTTTAATGTTGCTGTATAGTCATTTAACACTGCAAGAAATGCCACGTGCTCCGGTATCAGCCCAGGCTTGCTAGAAAACACTGTAAGGCCTAGAAATTTTTGTTTTAC
Source organism: Alectura lathami (assembly GCA_013399715.1). Classification (NCBI taxonomy): domain Eukaryota; kingdom Metazoa; phylum Chordata; class Aves; order Galliformes; family Megapodiidae; genus Alectura; species Alectura lathami. The sequence goes on along the minus strand of VXAV01006346.1, from coordinate 74,600 downwards.
AGCATCTGATATTCCCATACGAGCTACTAGGCTTTGCAAAACCAGGTTTATCAGTTGCTAATGTGACTGGCTGCCCACATCACTAAGTTCTCTCCTCTTCTACCCGTGTCGTTGCTTTCCCCAGCCACTGATACTGGGGCGACAGGACCGATGACAGCACAGCGCAGCTCACCCTCAGACACATCCTGAGGCAGAGCACATCTCAGAAATCCGTCCTGCTTTTTGGAGCCATAAAGGACAAATTGAGGAATTTCTCCTGACAGCAGTAGAGGGAAGAAGCTGAGCTGAGCTGAGTGAAGATGTAGAGACTCTAAGTATAGTTCATCGGCTCTGTTCTGCGCTGGGGACTGTCTGTGTCTGGCTGTATCAGACTGAAAGCTCCATCTTCAACATGGGCTTTTGCTGTTACAGTTCCGTATTAGACTAAAACTGTAAGGGGATGTGACAGAAGAAAGTCAGCCAGAACTGGGATGTATCTGCTCGCCTGCCTGCCCCAGGGAGGGGATAATACACTTCTAACATCAGAAAGACAGTTTGGATTCTGTTTTGTTTTATTCTACAAAAACAATTACATTTTTTCTTTCCTTTTAAACAGAGAAAACTCCAAGTTTCTGTATGGGGTATGAGCAGGGAAAGAAGAACCACTAGGAAACAATGGGGCTTACCCCCTATCCTTCCCAAGTTCTCCGTGTCTGTATGGGCAGGTCCCCACTTTGGGCAGTGTTTGAGTTACTTCAGTGTCTTTGGAAGCTACAGTCCCTCTCCCAGTGTCCTCTCATCACTTTTGTAGTGCCTGGGTCCTGGCTCATTGCTCCCACTGAGGCACATCACTCCAGCGTATAAAGTATTTTCCATGTATTGCCTCTTGTCCTTAAAATAATGTGATCCTGGCCACGTACACCCTCTTTGTCTGCTTTGTTTTTGGTTTTCAACCTAGCTGAAGAAAAAGCAAGGTTTGTTTTGCTCGACTGCTGAACGCCATGCAGCGCTTCCCTTTGAATCCAAATCTGAGCACACAATCAGGTGAAGCATGCAGCTCTCTCAGGCCTGCCTCTGAGTTACCTGCCTGGGCTTTCCTTCATTAGATCAGCCCGTTTTGTTTCCACAGCACTGGAGTAAGCTTCTGCCCTCGAGCACGTGGCTCTGTGAACCTTTGAGGGTTTTCTAAGATATTGCAAAACGTATTGTCCTGGTGCTGCTGTGCCAACGGCTGCGCAAGGCCTCTGAAATATTTATCTGAACTTTTGGCACAGGGGTGCGGGAAGCAGTCCTTCCTGTGCAGTACTCATCAGGGCTTGCTGGAACTTGCTCAGCTCTTTCAGGGTTCTACAAATAGCACGGACAGATCCAGGCACTCTTTTTGACAAGCTGAGGTGAGAGTGCTGTTAGGCAGAAAAAGTGAAGCCCACCATGTGAATGCCCAAAACCATGGGGCAAGAGACACAAAGCACACGTGTGGCACGCAGCGGGGTGGCTTCAGTTTGGGCTCATTGATCTTACAGTTCCCAGCAGTGGTGAAATGTTAAGTCAGTGTATTTATATGCACGGACCTTAATGTCTTTGGAAGAAAAGAACACGTTGAAAGGCAGCGCTAAGTTTAAGAGTGAAAAATTCACCTTGTGTGCTCTATCTTTGATCAGGAGAAGGAAAGAACGGTAGGAAAATTGTGTTCTCTCCTATGTATGGGTATTGCTCGGAAATGCGTCCAGCATGCACTAGCTGTAGGGAGGAAAGGCCATTTATCACTTTCAAGAGGAAAGAGTTGCTGAGAATAAAGAATCTCATAAAATTGTAATCAACTATGAAAATTGATAGTTTGCAAATCAAGCGACTGCTGAGTGTGGGCCATCATTTTCCTTGGTCATTGCACTCTGGAAAACATCAGCATAAATCAGAATATTGTGTTCCTTGAAAATAGTTTCTGTTCGATCTTCAGCCCGATGGTAAAAGTCCGACAGGACAAGTTTTGCAGTCACAGAAATGTTTTAAACACTGAGATTTTGTGAATGTGGCATTTCAAGAGAAAACATATAAGGCTGCAAACTCCTTTCAAACCATAAATGGGAAGATTAAACCATCTGAAGTAAATGATTAATGTATTAATTTCAATAACCTCTGCAGTATATTGGTGCTGTAGCAGCAGTGTATGTCTTTAGGGCTCGATAGTGCTATCTGTACTCATCGTGTGCTTTATCACCTGAGCTGTTCCACTGTAATGAATTGGTCCACTCACGAGGAAGGCACTACTCAGTGTGCAGTTGCAGGCAACCTACATAATCTCCTACTTGCTTGAATGCCTCTTTTTTTTTTTTTTTTTTTTTTTTTTTCTTTTTTCCAGCTTTGCTTAAGATAATAGCCTTTTTACATTGCCTTTGGCTGCAGACACAGTAATGGTTAGTAATGATATATATTCACCAAGGGAAATAGCAAAGGGTAATCCATATATTCCAAAGTCTGGAGCTGAAATCTTTGCAAGTTTAAAGTAAAATGTGCTTACTTGGAATGTATTAATTTGTAACAAGGACAATAAAAATGTATTCTGCAGTTTGCTGTTATCACAAGGCAGTTGCATGCTATAATTTACCTGTGCAATGAATTATGCAAGGCAAGCGAGAAGAAATAAAAAAGTTTTAAAGTAGAAGGACCAGGAAAATGATCAGAGAGCAAGAGTGGAGGTGCAACACAATTTTTGTAGGTGAAAACAAGGCATTTCCTCATTAATCACTATGGAAAAGATGTACACCTTGCTGTAATTTCAAGCTCATGAATTCTCATGAAGAACACTGACTTGGTGTCTGGGACCCCTGAGCTATATTTTGCAACAAATCTGTTGTGTTTTCAGCTCTGCAGGTAAAATATATGGATTTCTCAGACGCACAGTGACATGATATCAGGCACAAACAAACAAACAAAAAAAAACAGCTGCAAGTGAAGTGCTTTGTGAAGGAGGGCCCCATTTCTAGAGCGTTCGTTAGTGGTTGCTGTGGTGCCTTTGACCATTTGGGGTGCGCTAGAGCAGGAGTCCTCCATCAGAGGACCTCCATCTTCTGGAGCCAGGTGGGCACAGCAGGTCCCCATTTTGCGTTGGAAGGGGCAGGCGCTTCCTTCTGGAGAATTAGGAAGGTTCTTAGGGACACTGAGTACTGCCAGTTGGCTCCACCAGGGTTTGGGCATCTAGCCTCCTTGACTCTTGTGAGATTTTTTTTCTATGCATTTACAGAAGACAAACCACCTCATCTCTGAATTGGAATAAATCACGTAGGCTTTCAATGGACCTCAGTCTTAAATAGTTCTAAAAATGCTACTAGTAGCAAACAAATCTTACATGAAGCAAGCATTGACCGCAGGACCTTCATAAAATTCTGTCAAAGTGGACAGAGACGACTATCTTACTGTGCCTGGAGGTATTTGCTTGGAGAAATTGAAATTAGTTTTCCAAGGTGCAGAAAGAATGAGAAGCTCCTGACTCACAGTCTTATTCCCCCGAACTGCATGGATGCTGTCTTCAATGAATGCAAGGAGCGGCTCTGACAGCTGCTGGCTGTTAGCTCCCTTTGCTCTTCTTCTGCTCTGTCTGGCACCTCCTGAAGTCAGGAGGAGCATCGGTCCTGACACTAATGGCAGGAAGAGAAGGTAAAAACCTAGTAAGTGCTTTTATTTAGAAGCTGGAAACCCAATTTAAAAAAAAAAAAAAAAAAAAGTTTTGGTGTTTTTTTCTGTATCCTCCTGATTAAAAAGCTCTTAGGCAGTGTTTTACTGAGTACAGTGCTTCTTACAACTCATTTACTTTTCTTTGTAAGTAAAGGAAGTGGAAGAAGGGGAAATAAGCCCACATGGCCAGTGCTGAAGTGGAATTTAAAGACATGCCTTTGCTAAATGTCCTCATTTTTTTTGCTTCCCAGTTGCCCCAAGGCGTTTCCTCTCAGATTACACTTGAACAATCTCTCTCTTTTAAAGCTATAAAAACAAGTAGACTTGGGGGCTTTCTGTCATGGCTGATTTCGTTCCAAGTATTAACCAGAGCTGATGACTCAGTGCTTTTTGAAGCAGCTGTTAGGTGAGACAGAAGTGAAATACGTCTCTCTCTTGTAAGGCTCATAAAAAAATAGAAAGATGTAAAGTGTGTGCTAGTGAATGTAATTATTCAGCCTAACCCCACATGGGTATATAGATATATAGCAAGCTACAAACACAGATTTCATTTTATTCTAAAGCAACTGTTGAGTGCATTTAAATTTGCCAGTCCTGGAGCCTAATGGTGGCCTATATAAAAGCCCAGCAGGGAGTTAGGTACGTTAAACCAGTGTTTTCCAGTGAAAGTTTCCTACTGACTCATTCAGGCTTTCTAAAACCCCCCGATCTGAGCACAGGTTCGTTTTCCTTGAGGACGGAGACCGCCCCCCAGCTTGCCAAGACCCACATGTCACTTCCAGATGTGATTCTGCTTCCAGCACGTGCCTTGTAGGTCCCCAAGCCTCCTTATCTGGCAGAAAGCTGACCACTTGATCATGGAAGAGAGCAGCCCATGGCCACCTTTCCAATGCCATCAGCAATGGTGCTTAGTTCTGACTCTTCTGTTCTCCCAAAAAGTTTATCACTGAAAAGGGATTTTGCTGCTGAGGTGTAAAATCCACCTTGCTACCACTGCAGCCCTTGTTAACTGGCATCCAGAGCTGACACTAAGTCATCCAGAGAGCCAAATTTTATAAAATGCAGTTTGAAGAGGGAACTCACAAGGCTACAGAGCAACCCAGTTCTAATTCCTGAATCTGGGAGGGCCAGGAGGAGCACCATGCAGAGGATGTGAGCGTACTGAAATAGTTAATGGGTGGCATTAAGTCTGGTTGGTTTGAGCAATGAAGCAGCATGATTGAAAATCAATGAACTTGTCTGAAATGGTAATATAACTGGTTGTTCTGCCAATTTAGTGCATTAAATAGTTCAGAGGTGACTTCCTGAAACAAGATAAGTCACATTTTGAAAGCCNATATAAACACTTTATTTGTTTGGAATAACAGGTAGTAAACATAGAAGCCATTTTCTTATGTATATTTATTGAAGATGTTAAATAATACAGTATATCTAATAGGAAAACCATGGGCAGGCCTGAATTCCTCCCCTACTAGATTCAGCAGGATTTATTCTTCAATTTTTAAGTGTGTGTGCATCTCCCGAAGGTTTAACCCAACCTCACTGAAGTTCAATCAGTCACTTATTGAAAGCAAGCAGGAAAGGTCTAAATGCCGAATCCAGTGCCCAGGTAGCTCCCTGGCGTTGGTCCGTTAGTTCATTCTTTCTTTCCTATCATTATTTCCTGTGTTCTGCTCCAGGTGGGGCTGTGGGAGAATCTTTGCTGTAGCCAGCCCTCGGGACGGCCAGCAGCTGCCATTCCTTGGGGTTAATACCTGGAACATCTCCCGCTCCTTGTCCCCGCAGTGCCGCCGGTGATCCGCGTCTACCCGGAGACGCAGGCGCAGGAGCCCGGCGTGTCGGCCAGCCTCAAGTGCCACGCCGAAGGCATCCCTAATCCGCGAATTACCTGGCTGAAGAACGGCATTGATATCATGCCAAAATTATCTAAACAGCTAATGCTGCTAGGTAAGGACAGAATTTTGATTAATTAAAGTATTGTAGACGGGGATTAAAGAGGATTATTTTGCACTTTAAACTAGAAGTTCTTATACTTTCACTAAGCCACAGTTGTTGAAAATCGTGTTCCAAACCCCATGTTCTCCCTTTTGATCTTTTTCTCTGGTGAATTTCGCAGGAAATGCAGTATTGATTGATATAAGTGGTAACAGTGCTCTGGTAAAAGACACCGCTCCTGATTCTCCACTGCCTTTCCTCTCGTGTACATCTGTGCACGTCAGAAGAGCGGTGCGTTAAATCGCCGTTCAGGTGTAAGGCATTAAATTGTTTGCTTGGGTCTAAGGACCACACATGGTGCACGTGTCTTCTCACAGCCAGCCCTGCAGAGGGAACCAGGCTCTTCGCTCTTGTTGGTCCTTATATTGCAAATAATGAAAGACAACAGCAGTTATTTGCAAATTTCTGTGTAGAACTATTAAAACCCTCCCCACCACCGCCCTGGTCATGCTGTGGTGCGTTACAGCCCTCCACTAGTAGCACGGGTGCCCTTGTGGGTTGGGTGCAATGTGTCAAAGGCTTCCAAAGGTTTTGGACAACAGTCCTGCTTCAGAAAGCAAAATGATAGGAGGGGCTGTAGAGGGACCTCTCCCAAACCCAAGTTTTTGGTGATCTGATGAAAAGCTGTTCGCAAAATCAATGTGAATTTGTTTCCACGAGCATTAAAGTGCTTTGTTTAACAAGACAGAACTGAAATCTTATGTATTGGTTGCACTTGGGATTGTTCTTCGCTCGTTTCTGGCACAGAGTTTGTATGTGCTACTGGAAAGAAGGAAGACATCAGCTCTCATGAGAGTGCCCCTGTTGATGGTCCCTTCCAACCCAAGTCATTCTATGGTGCAGGGGCAGCGCTGGGCAGGGCAGCCCCGTGCTGAGCTGTTGGCAACGCTCAGGAACCCTGCCCGTGGGTATCTCTTTTGCAGCAAATGGGAGCGAGCTCCATATCAGCAGCGTTCGGTATGAAGACACTGGTGCCTATACCTGCATTGCTAAAAATGAAGTGGGAGTGGATGAGGACATTTCTTCACTTTTCATAGAAGATTCGGCAAGAAAAACCCGTGAGCTTAATTTTCCATGTTTTTTTCCTTAAAGCATGTATAACATGAGGTGGCATATGTGTAATTTAATAATTAGTCCATTGCATGCATTATGTGGGACTCTTACTCATAAGGATTGGATACTGTTTTGGGAAGGAGTCATGTGTGGAAGGGAAAACCTGCTCATCCAGAACGATGCTGCCTTTCATGTGCCAAAGTTGTGCTGGGTCTGGTATGGGTAACATCTTCACTAAAGCAATGAATATTTTTAAACATCTAAGAATTCAGAATATAGTATTTTGTGGAATTATATATGGTTTCAGAAATAGATTCTATTGTTTTCTGTACAAGACTTCTTTTTTATTATTTTTTTTAAAGCCAGTTACGACTTGAATTTCTCAGGTATTTCGATGCTTCCAAAATGTTTTACTGAATTATTTATTTTATCTCTATTTTCACCACTAACTAGCAAAATAGGTTTCCCTTGGCGTGAAATTATCTTCCACTTCAAAGATAAATGTTCTCCCAGCAATTCCTAGCTGCATATCTCCCCTAGGAGTGTGGCACTGTTACCTTGACTGTACTATCCCCAAAACTCACGTAATGAAGAAGGTGATTAGTCGCCCCTGTGGAAAAGCTCACAGAGGCCTGAGCCTTCCTAATCCTGCTGCCTTAACTACCTGGGAGATTGTCTGGGTTCATGGTGATACTAAAAGTCTAGGGGCAAATGTGATTTTTGCTATTTTCTGGCTGTTAATGTAGAAGTTGGCCATAAATATGCATTCTCATGGCAATTCTTTGGAAAATATATTCCTTTCCTCATTAAATAGATTTATGTACTCTTGTTAATATCATGAATACTTGAGCAAGGAAAATTACAGTATGTTGAGAAATAATTGGATGTATCCTAAATAGAAATTCGAATATAGACGTAGTGTTTGAATCCTAAAAGAAAACGTAGCTCTTACATGAAATTCTAAGAAGGAATGCTGCAAAGTGTGTAGCTGCTATAACTGCCAGTTTCCATCTGATGAAAGATGTCATGTTTGCTTATTGAAATTGTACAGAATGTCACAGCCTGTACCATACCTCCCTTTACATTTGAAGATAGCATCTTCTGTTTTGTAAGACTTTGATCTTTGCACAGGCTAAAGTTGTCTTCATTTCAGTAAGGATTTTTCCCATGTCATAGCTTCAGAATTGTCTGTTAAAGGAGCAAATGTGTTTAGAAATATGTGTCTGTCCTGATATTTTGCTTTATTTGGATGAATGTTGTGGAGTTTTCACAGGTTAAACAGTTCATTTAAACATGAATATTAATTTAGTTACTTGCTACAATGAAAATTTTGACATTGCTTTGTTGTTTTTTTTCTTTTTCTTGATTATTTTCTGGCTTTCCCAATTTTCTGATGCTGCAGTTGCAAACATACTGTGGCGAGAGGAAGGTACTGCAGTAAAGTTCTTTTGTTGTAGTGATAATGTGCTTGTCTGCTTTAGTAATTCCATGATGGGCCATTCTCCACTGACCTGCCACTAACTCTGTCAGCGTTTGCAGTTACAAGATTAAGTACAGAAGTTTAAAAGCTAAATTATTCAGATGAGAGGTGTCACTCCAGTGGTATAAATCCTGCCAATAACTTCTTACATTTTCCCACACTGAAATAATAGGTAACCATAAAATACATAAAGATGTGGATTTTATATAAACTGCCACCAAACTGCAAGTAGGCTGAGATTCTCGAGCTACATTAACAATTACACAAGTGTCAGAAGTGCTCCCAAATTACCATAATCGAACAAGTAAGGCATAAATTCAATACACTGAATTTTTAAGCAAGCCATTCAAGTTCTTTCTCCTCAGTAGCATGTATTGATGTTTACTAGGTGAGCAACAAAAATTGCGTTCTTGTCTGTTAGGCAAAAAAAAGCCCTCAAGTTTTACTTCCCTCTATCCTTTAAATCGATGCAGGGTAAAGGTTCCCCCATTTCTCCTCGTTTTAATTGGCAGTTAAGATCTTTAGTTTGATCAGGTCTATAGTGTGCCCAGCACAAGGTCAACATCTGCATATCGTGGAAGCCAAATGAGAAGAAAAGCATTCTAAACAGCTAACTGACTCAAATATATTTTGGAGGCACTTGAAGTCAAAATTGATTTGATTTTGTATGCGCTGGTGCTGTACTTGTTTCCAAAACACACAGTGAGGACCTCACAGTGGGCATCCTGCTCACACGGGCTCTTGGATTGCCCAAGGAGTCCAGGTGCAAGCCAGTTCTTAGGTCTGCCATGTGAATATGATGAAGCTGGGGTCCTGCAGCCCCATGGAGGTCTCTGCACATCTGCCACGTCCCCCTGCTCACTGCTAACATCCCTTGCTCCCAGCAATCCCTTGGGAAGGGCTGCACCCTCCCTCTACCTTTGGAGGGTGCAAAGACCATTTTGTTAGGAGTGTCTCTAGATACCCGCAGTTGTGCTCTGTGCCCCTGGCTTGGAGTTTGCCCAAAGAATTTTGGGGGCAGAAGGAAGGTGCCAGCCCTTAGTGACCAGTGCTGCCCCAGTGTGCACCCCAGGTCTCACTGCTGGTGCAGGTGTGTGCACTCAGTGCAGCCAGCTGGAGGTCACGAGATGTGGCACAGCCACCTGAGACAATTCTCCAGCTTTTATCCCCAAATATGCCACCTGCAAGTGCTTGGTGCATGGCCATGAAAAGTGTCTTTTTATTGCTGATGTTCCTGAAAATGGCATTACAGGCACTAAGAATTGCTCTGTGCTTTCTGCTTGGAAGTGAAATCTCTAGTGCAGAAATCAGTCCGGCGTCATCTGCACAGTGCTACATGCGGTTAAAATGCTGCTTCCCTTATGCCCCCTTTTAAAGAAAGTAGTTGGATAACCCTATCGGGTGTAATACTTAAAGAACAACTGAGAGGTTGGTTGCATAAAGTCTTATTATAATCCTGCTAAACAATATGGACTTACTGCTTATCAACCTTAGACATTTTAAATAAAAGTATGAGCAATTTACAGGGAAAACACAGGCAGCGAGCAGATTTACTATTGATGTTCCTGAGCAATTCAGTATCTTTAGAGCAGTTTTATTCCCCTTTCTATAGTCTGTAGTATTTGTTCAGTGCATTCATTCTAAACAAAGAATCCACTGAATGCAATTAAGCATGTGAAACCTTGGCACAGAGGAAGCTAGGAGTGAGGAATGCTATTTTGTTCTTACATTTTGATGTATTCTCTCAATTCTATTAAAATGAAAATGTATGTGTAAGTAGAAATACTAACAAATGGATTGGTAGACCTGAGTTCCTTGAAAAAATCACATCCTCATGCCCGCAGCCCCTGTATCAAATAAAACCATCAGTAAGATCCCACTCCGAACCCTGCACAGAACAAGCTTTTGCTGCAGGTCGGAGTTTTAGCACAAGCAGTTGGTCACTGTAAAGGTCGATCTGTCAGTCTGCCCTCAACAGCTTTCACAGACCTCATGCAAGGAAAACCTGCAGAAGTGAGTGCACGTAGCATAGCCTGCCTACCAGCCTGGAAGTTAGTGCAGTGCTTGCTCCATGTGCAAACTGGTTTTTAGGTTTTGTGCAGAAGAAGCTGTAAGTAGCCCAAATGTAAAGCAGACGTTTGTTTTCTTGGAAGTGTTCATTTTCACAGTGAGTGTTGCTTTCCTTATTCCTGGGTAAAGGGAGCATATCGTGTCAGCAGGCAATCATCAGTTATGTAAAGGCCCGCACTTAAAAAGCTGAAAGCTTTTTAGTTACCAGATGTGAGTTCTAAAATACTTCCAAGCATTTAGGTTAAACTGAGGAAAATTATTCACGTACTGGATCAGAGGAGAGTGTTCCCCAGTGACAAATATTCACCCGTCTCACATGGAAACTTCCCCAAATAAATAAAATTATTGGGGTCATCAGCTGTCCTCGTGAGTGCCAGTCTTCAGCCAACATATGACTGTGCTTTACTTCTTCTGCTGGTGAAAAAATGAAAAATAATGGTGGTAGAGACAATGTCATCTGGAAGGGCTCAAATAAGTACTGTTAGGTTTAGGAGGCCCTTCCCATTCACTGGACTTCACGTTGCAATGACTTTCTGTTACACAGATGAGATATGTTGCCTTTTATAAAGTCATTAGGTTGTGAATTAGTTGTGTCATCCAACCTGAAATGCCTTCACTTAAAAGGAGGGGAGAAAATAAAAAAAAAAACAACTGTTTATTAGTCTTCTAGTTCCAAATCTGTCACCTGCCTCACCAGTGTCAATCACGCAGCTGAGCAGAGTTCTCTGTTGCCCACCTGTGTCCTGAAGTAGCTGCCCCGACCCAGGAGCTGCAGCAGTGCAGTCCAGAGAGGAGCCTGCTGATTCCCCAGTCAGGACTTGGCAGCTACTTTTCAGGTCACAGTAAACTGCTTAGTTTCACTAGTAAAAAGCCTGCTTTGTTTAAAAATCAGTGTGAAGATTATTGATTGCAAGGGCATTTTGATTTCATTCTGTAAACTCTGAAAAGACTATGCCTTCAGTGAGCCTGAGTGCTGTTAGGAAATCGTGTCGTATTTAAAGCCAACAGTAAAACCTGCATTTGTTTTACTCTAACATAAGTGGTGGGACTTGCCAAGTCAAAGCCTACTGATGTGAAATCACGAGAAAGTGTTTTTGTGACCAGTTAAGGCCTTAGTTCTGAAATATACACTCATTGTATTTGGAGCATCAGATGAAATCACACTACCACCATGCATGAAAATAATGACAAGCATCTTCACAGTGGTCGTGGTTTATTGCCTGCCTGTTTCCACTCGTTAGGGTTAAAAACCTTTCCTCATGGAAGTCTGCGCACTCAGCCCAGACAGGGCCAGGCTCTGCCCTCTGATGTATTCACTCAAATCCCACTGAAGTCAGGGGAGCTGTGCGCATGCTGCAAGCACAGATTTTGGTCCAAAAGGCCCAGAAATGCCTTAAAAATACACTTGTCCAAAAATTAGCCCTGAGCCAGTGCAGGTAACTTATTTGTCGGTGGGAGTTCAGTAGCCTTTTTCTGCATGCATGACCCCTCACAGTGGCATCACGTTCAAGGGCCCCAGCTCCTGTGCCCGCCTGGTGCCTAACTGGAGTATTTCCGTGGTGTGTTAGCGACCTTGCTTCAACATTGTCAGTGCAGCAAGCACCCAATGCTGAGAAATTTACTCTGAAGCCACTTATTTGGCACAAGAGGGCTTTTTAGCTCAAAAAAACCTCCTACCCTTACTAAACTATGTATTCATTGAAATCAGGGGAAAAAAAAGAAATCCAAATTATACATGTTTGTGCTGTGAAGTTTTCCTGTGATGATTTGCCTCAATCCTGCAAACACCTGAGAGAAGCGAGAACTCTGCAGACAGGGGCAGTGCTCAGAGCTGCCCCCACGGGAGCAGCCAAAGGAGTTGTAGCACTGAATGTTGGTCAGACCCGTAGAACTGGGATCTTATTCCTCCACAGCTAAAAGATCATTAATAAGAAATTACAAATTATCCCCATACTGTTGGCAGATAAGTACACTATCAACATTACTGAGGGTGACAGTAGTCATTGCAAACATTTATTGGTGGTGGTACAGAAAAAAAAGAAATGATGCTTGGAGCTTTCTAACTAGAGCGTTGGCAAAGATCCTGCACATTTCTTAAAGATGCACATCCCTGCAACTGCATGTAGCTGAAGAACCAAATTGTCGGTGTTTTAAGACATTTCCGCATGACAGAAATGAGACAATACAATCTAACAGCAAAGCAGTGACAGACAGACAGCTTCCCCAACCTCCTGGAATGCCCCAGTTGTGGATAAATGAGTGCTAGTGCAATGCTGAAGTACTCCACATTCGTGAATTACAGTTTGCAAGATTTCAAAAATGTGTTTGTTTTGGTGGCTATAGTTAGCTCGTTCCGATAGTTTAAGAAAGCAGAGGACATCTTTTCATTTGTGGAGCGGCGATTAAGCACGTTCCTGTTGCGTCACAGTTACAAGATGTCAAGTTAACTGTAAAGGGACAACTTTCAGAGTAATTTCAGCTAAAGCTTCTGTCTCAATTCTGAAATTATTAGCAAACTGAATGAAATCATTAAAAAAAAAAACTTAAGCCATAATCTGAGTTGGTTCCAGTGTCTCACAGGGGCTTATTTACACCAAGTCCCGCTTTGCACATCTGCACTAGACCTGAGCATCAACACCTGTGCACAGCTGCCGCCACCAAGGCAATGCATTTTTGAATGTGTCTGTACCTCTTCACTCCTCAAAGCCCTCGTTGTGACATGAAATTTGATTTTGTGAATGCACCGACTGCATCCAAATGGCCAACTTTTATGTAAGGCAGATTTTGTTTGTTGGGGGAGGAGGGCGAGCTCTTGAAGTCCTAATGGCTACGGATACATACAGAAAAAAACTCTGCTCCTTTTGCTTTATCCCCCTTCAAGGCCTGAGCGTTGGGAATATGTTCTATGTCTTTTCCGATGACGGGATCACAGTGCTTCAGCCAAATGAATGTGAAATCCGGAGGCACATCAGGCCCGAGGAGAGGATTTTCACAAGTTATGTAAGTCCTACACCCAGCAGTGACAGCCGGGAAACTTCTCTTAACCCAGTCAGAGGTTGTTATTGCCAAGGGTTGGCAGCTCTGCTGAAACCTGGTGGGCTTCACATGGCATCCTCGAGGGACATCATCTCCTCTTGAAAATTAAGGGAACTACACATGGGGCAAGTCTTGGCTCAATTTCTTGGGTTAAATCACAGCAGGGAGGCAAATAGGTGTGCGGTGAGAACGGTCGCGCCATGCCAGTCCTCTGCATCTTCTGCCGCTGGAGCAGAGACCCGCGCCGGCAGCACCGAGTTTACCTGATCCTTGCTTTAGGAAATCACAAGGAAAATTTGTTCACGTGTCAGTGAACAAGCACGGGATCATACACAGGAGCTCAACGTGGCGGGTGGGATAACGTGTGCCTGGGGGCTCCGGGAGGCCGACGTCCCCAGGGACCTGTGGCTGTGCTCCTGCACAGAAGCACACATTGTGTGTATGGTCATGGAATATCACGTCTCTAAGAGGCAGCTGCTGAAAGACATCCAGAAAGGCTTTCTTAATCACTCCTCTGTTTAGTTCTGTGCAAAGGCTCGATTTACAGGGGGAGCTGAGAAAGTGATTCCCTTCTGAAAGGCAGCTTAGCTTCTCTGGGAGGGATAAAAGGGGAGAATCACAATCACGAGCCCTGCAAGCTGGGTCAGGCACTGCTGCCGTGGGTCAGGATCTTCTTGTGAGTCCGCGTTCGGTGTTCTTCTAAATCTCATACAGCTGTGGCTGATAACGTTTTGTTGTTTTTCTTCTACTGGAATATTTTAATAAACTTACTGGAAATCCAGGTTCTGATGCTCACCCCAAGATGGGTCCTAAGCCACACTTCAGCCGTCACTGCTCAAAGCCGTACATCTTGTGTTTCTTTTCTGTAGAGCTGTAAATATTGAAGGGGCGGTTCTGGAGAAACAGCTTGAAAAGCACAGAGGAGAGAGGGCACTTAAAGAAATAATGTCAGCACAGTGGTGGGCATGAAAGGGGTTTTTATTGTCATTATTTGGCTGCCATTCAGCGAGACCTCTAAGGGTTTCCTACAGATATTATAGGGCCCTTTGCCATGCTATGGGGAGGTTTGACTTTTTTTTCCATTTTAGCATCTTGAATGTTTGACATGTAGTCATTGATACCAGCCTGCAATTTTAGGAGGGCTCCTGCAGCAAACATGTCCTCGTTTGCTCTTAGAGGTGCAGCAGAGCGGTGTAACAGAAAGCTGGGTGACCTCCCCTTGGTGAGGCTGGGTGCTGTGGCCAAGAGCTCCAGTGCGCTGCTGAGGGTGAGGAGGGCAGTCCAGAGCCTGCCCGGTGCTGGGCTGCAGGAGTGACTGCTGGGTGCATAGAGCTGGGTTTGTAGCACGTTGTAGCATCAATTCAGCCCTTGCATGCGGTCTCCAGTGAGGTACTGAGCTGACAGGGCTGTGCTGCTTACAGGAGAAATCTTTTTATCCCTAGTTGTTGCTCTCACATAGACTGGGTGCTGGTGTTGCTTTTGCCTGTGCATCCTCTTGCCCCAGACGAGCTCTGCTGCTCGAGTTTCTTCCCCACAGCAGACTGTGCCATTGTCTAAAGTGACCCAGCTGTGGCGTTGACGAGATTTAAACCCAACAGTTGTGCTCACTGGAATATAGACCTGCTTGCTTTGGTTTTTCCCTTCCACACCACAGCCTGGTCCAACACAAAGGCTCATTCCCACAGAGCAACTCTACGGAAGGGAAAGTGAGGAAAAGGAAAAAGAGGCTTACAACTACCACAGAGCAAGCTCTCCTGAGCTGAAAATGAAGAATGTATAAAATATATATATATATATAAAGCTGTGATTTAGTTAATATAAACCACTCTTTTTTTGAAGCATAGAGTGGTTCTGTTGCTGATAAATGCTGACAGCACTGCAAGTCATGATAAACCAGGGTGTCCTTCAAAGAACAGATCCATAGACTACACAGTTAAATTCAGTGTGAGTTTGCAGGAGGTCCAGCTGCCTAATGTCACTGGGTAGAGCCAGGCTGCAGTGCAGGACCTAACAAAATATTTTTTTTATGTTTTCCAGGAAAGGAAATTTTAAAAAAGTCATCCTCATGGAATTGCCATGGAATTGTTTTCTGTGGTTTTCAATGCTAAACCTCTTACTGCTCCAGACCCTAAACTTGTAGAAATTAAACCTCTTTTCCTCTTTTTTTTTTTTTCCACAGGAAGAGATCTGTCCTAGAGTGGAAGGTGAAGGCACTCAATCCTGCCTTTGGGCTTCAGCAGTCAATGTCAGAGACAAGTACATTTACGTGACACAGCCTAAGCAGAACAGAGTAATGATAATTGATATCCAGACACAGAAAGTCATGCAGGTACTTAGAAGAGGAACTCTTTATTTATTGATGGCAAAATACTTCTGTTATGGGAAAATAAAAGTAGATTTTTGCCCCCCCCCCCCCCCCCCCCCCAAAAAAAAAAAAAAGATTGATCGTGTATTGTTTTCACCCATGGGGTCACACTGTGTCATTTGCTGTTCTGAAACCTCACTGGCAGAAAAAAATTCTTTATGGGCTGGTTATCATCATCCCAGGACTGCATCTGCAGCTGGGCTTGCAACTGACATGGTAAAATGATGCTAGAACTAATTTCTGACATATGCTTCCTGAGCCGCTCCCTCGCCTCGGCTCTAAGCAGGTTAGGAAGAATGAGCTGATGCAGGCAGCAGTTGGCCCCTGATCTGCTGACTGCAAGGAACAGAGCAGGACGGAGGGATATCTAGCCAGAGAGCGGAGCTGAGCAGCCAGGTTTTCTATTGCTGGTGCTGCTGCGGATCCCTGATTGATCTGAAGGTAACGGGACAGTGCTTACAGATGAGTGTAGCAGTGGTGCGGGGAAATATCTGCACTAAACTGATGTGTCACGTGCATAGTGATTGTGTCACTGGGTAAATATGTATCATCTCTGCTTTTTCTTTTAAAGTCGTTGGACGTTGACCCGTTGCCAACCAAACTGCATTACGACAAGTCCCACGACCAGGTCTGGTTGCTGAGCTGGGGCGACATGCGGAAGTTGTCCCCAACGCTGCAGGTGAGTCCTTCTGCACCCACGCCGTTGCCCTTCCTCTGCTGGGCAACTCCAGCAGGAAGCTGCTGCCTGGTAGGTAATTAACAGCCTTTAATGGGCTGGATGTAAAGCTGTCCTTCCATTTGCATATCTAGTGTGTTTTATTCATTCCTCTTCTGTCTGTCCTCACATATTTTTCCTGCTGTTTAATTTGTTTTTGAGCAATGACTGTGCCACAGGCTGGCAGCAGGGTGGCTTTGTTGCCAGGGTCTGTTTTGTTTTAAGGCTGATGCCAGAGCCAAGTGCCATAAAGTCCCCCAGTGTGGGCTGGCAGCCGACGGCACGCAGCGCGGGCGCGATGCTCCGAGCCGTGTGTGCAGCCTGCGTGAGGGCAGCTCCTTCCGAGCCTGACTGAGCTCTGGAAGCAGTGGATACCAGAAAACCTCAAAGAGCATGCGTTCTGCACAGAAACCTGCCACAGGCTGTGCAACACACATTGAAGGAAAGCATACAGCAGGGAGCGGGTGCATGCCCACTGCAAAGCTGCGGTGCACCTTTCCCAGATGTTGCTCTGGCTTGCAAACCTTTTACTGTCTGCAAACAGTTTGGGTGCACTGTCTGTGAAAAGAAACGTTGAAAGGTGAAGGCATTGCACTGTGCCTTCAGATCTGTGACGTGTCAGGATTGCCTGTTGCTGTCGTGGTTAGAGCAAAACCACGCATTCACTGGTTTGGTGAAGGCATTGACCTCTTCATATCTTCCACATGAAAGTCCAAATTTTCTGCCAATGCACTAAATTGCTTCTCATTTTCCTTAAACTCTACCTGTTCAGTCACTTCTCTCTCACAAACCTTCGGCTTCCTTTTTCAATGATGATGGAGCATAATGCAGTAGAATTCTTCTCACAGTAAAATGCAGATCTTTAGCAGGGAGGAAGATGGTTTGTTCAGTGCTTCTGAAAACTGCATCTTGTGAAGCAAAAAGGAAAAATTGAAAGTATTCTGCAAACCCAGCTCCACATCTTTTCCCAAAAAAATAAAAGAAGAAAAAAGAAAAAAAGACAAAAGAAAAAGATCTCTGAAGGGTGTGAAAGAAGCATAAAGAGCAGAAATAAATCCTCAGGGACACGTTCTGCTGCTGGGTGTCTGTGATTCCACTCTGAGCTGCCTGCAGCTGCTCGTGCTCAGCAGTGCTGTCGGGCTCTTGGGGCACAGCAGTGCACATGAGCTTGGACATCCCAATTAGCTTCCTTCTCTGCCTTGCCGTGGGGGATTTGCTCTTCTCGTGCTGATGGCACAGGAGCGCTCAGTGTGGGCATCTAATTGGGCATTTTGCTGCTGCCGTGTGTCGTGTGACGATGTTAACACCAGACCTGATCTGATCCGCCCAGACGTTCCCTTCTGTAGTAGTTATCTTCTGGCACTTGCTGTCCAACCTTTCCAGACCCACAGGAAAATTTGCTTCTAGGGCTGAATTAAAGCATTCCCCAACAGTGGGAGGATTCTCTTTACCCTTTCTGACTTAACCTCCTCCATCCAGCTGTGAGAGGTTTCTGTAATTAAAGGAGTGGTGTCTCAAACATGGTTATTAAGAAGAGCACACCATCTGCACAGCTGGAAACTTGTTATGAGGCTCCAGCGCTCACGTAGTCCTTTCTGCTATCTTTATAAGTGCAGTTACACATGTGGAGAGTGAGATTAGCCTCCGCATCAGCAGATCCTTTTCTTTTCCAACCATCCCTCCCAAAGGGTGGCCAGCAACTAGTTGGTGAAGTTCATTATTAAAACCTGCAGTTGTTAGCTGCAGACTCACAATAAAATACCTTTTTGAACAAAAAAAAAAAGCTGCCATGGAAGTTGGTCTAAATTTCCGCTAGTTCTTGGAAGTCAGGGGTCTGTCACGCAGGGCATGCGGCCGACTGATGGGATGCGGTTGGTCAGCCCTTACTGACAGCACTGTGCAAGAACAGGCATCTGTCTTGAGCAATTTAATTGGAAGAAATCTAATGGCAAGGCCAGAATGGCTGTCTGAACTGAACCTTGCAGGGCTTTGGCATTTCCTGCAATGAGTTATGTAGCTGTAAATTCAAAGCAACTTGTGTTGCGCATTACGTGAGCGGAGTATCCTAATGAATGGACTGAAGTCATCCCGAACTGAGCAAAGCAGTTTGAGTATTTAACGTTTTAATTGTTGAAAACTTCTGCCCCCCCGTGTGGGGAGCGGTGGGGAGTGGAGTTCCCATGCGGGGTCTCTGTGCTGGGGCAGCACGATGGGGACAGCAGAAGGGACTTGGTACACACCCCGTGAGTCCGGTGTGGTGTGGTGGGTGGATGGACGGGTCTTCTCCTTCGAAGTGGTGACTAAGTGCTGTGAGTTACTGTCTGAGCCTTCGGGCTGGTAAATTATCACTCTGCACCCAAGTGAGATTAATAAAGACGACCACGAAATAAATGTTTATTTTAGAAAGTGGGGAATAAATTATTGTGGGCCTAGCGTTGTCATACTGTTTCAGCTCCTGCATGACTGCTCTTTCTTGCAATATAAACATCCTCTGAAAGCAGAGCTGTGTACTTACCTTACAAATGTCAAGCCTCAAACACTATTTATTAGCACACTTTTTCAAGGCAGCTACACCAAACGGTGTTTTGAAGTCGTTAATCAGTTTGAGTCTACTGCATCCTTGGGAAAAGCCCCTCTGTACCGGCGGTGACTGTGATCTGTATTTACCTTTCTGCCTCGCTCGCTGCTTTTTGTGCCCAAAACCTTGTGTGTATTTCTCGCAGGTAATACCGGAGGCGAGTGCCGGGGAGGAGCAGCATGTCATCCGCACGCCGTTTGAAGGAGTGGATGATTTTTTTATACCACCTACAAATCTTATTATTAATCACGTTAGGTAAGGAATTATCATAATGAATAGCAACGGTGGCCGTACAGCTCACTGCTGGTGGAGATCTGTCTAATAATCAGACAGCACTTTGTAAATGTGAATGAAGGAATTTGTGGTTGAGCTAAGTACTCCTAGTACCGTTTTCACACACAAAAAGGAGAAATGATTGAGCAAGTAATTTATAGTTATTCAGCAAATCCATGAAATGGCAAGAAGCAAATCTCAGCTTCCCTTAGCCCGTGCACGGGCATTCATAGCTCACGTTGGTCAGCCATGCCTCTGCAGCAAAGCACAGCATGGCTTTGGGTGCTGGGAGTTCAGGGGTTGGAAAGCTGCCTTCAGCGCCTCAAAACCGCTTTGTGAATCAAAGATTTATGGCCAGAAGTGGTAAAAGTTTATTCTGTTTGAAGCATAAAGCATGGTTCTTCCACGTTTCCAGCTACTTACTTGTTCAAATATTGGCTCTGTATGTGAGGTGCAGGATTTGAGCAGAAAAAATGATATGCAATGCACATTAAAAGAAAAAAACCCACTTCTCCAAGCCGTCAGTTTTGAATGTTAATGTGATGTAGTGGTTAATGAGATTTTATAACTAACATACTAATAACTTGGAGTAACACTGGCTGCTTCCCAGCAGGAACAGGAAGCCTCCCATTCAAGTTATCAAAATGGATGATTGCTACACAGCAATTTATACTGTTCTTACTGTGGTATAACATAACAACTGCTTAATCAACTCCTGTCACCAGTACAGTTTAACTAAGTTAAACACTCCAAAAATTATAACGAAACTCCTCAGGTTCCCTGCAACATTCCCTGAGGACAGGGGGTCACATTTAAATGGTTTTGTATTGAATCTGATCTAAAATAAAGAACTTTGCCTCCTGAAAAACAAAGTATTGTTGTGAATAAGAGTAGAGCCAGGAGGTCGACGACTGCTGAATGTTGCAGATTGGGATCATAGAATGGCTTGGGTTGGAAGGGACCTCAGAGATCTTCTAGTTCCAAATGAGGAGGTACAGTCTGGGTTCAAAAACAGGAAGGTGGAATAAGTGACATTTTTTTGCTTGTTGGTTTGTTTGTTTGTTTTTGCTTCAGCTCTAAACAGATGATCTTCCATGAGAAATATTACACGTAGGCAATTGCCTATAGCTTTCCATGCACAAAGCAGAGAATGCTGTGCCTAATTTCCTATTTCGTTTGTTCAGGGCCAGATCTTTGTCAGACTTCTCTCACCTTCAGCACAAAAAATGATTGCTTACAGTCTAATGAGACTTGCTGAGATCATGTGCTAACTTCTCCACTCAGAAACGATAAATGGTGATACCAGCATTTGCCAGGGAGGTGAATATTTAAGTAATCTCTTCTGAGCGCCAAAAAATATTTGTATGCAAATGTTTCTGCATATGTATTTCAGCTACCTGTTCTTTCAGATGGATATCTAGAAATGCATCCATTTTTATTAGTTCCCAGGGTAGGCTGCTATTAAAAGCTCTCTAAGTGCAAGGTTATCGTTGAGATTTCAGATCACAGATTTCATGCAAGCACTGCGCATCTTCTGCAGCTCTGTGCACGTAAAATGCATTCTGACCCACTTTTTTAAATTAAACTTTATGATAAGAACAATTCCTTAACTTCTTCAGGCGTTTGGCCAAGTATTAAGGAAGTCTCAAAAAAATGCTGTAAGGAAAAGCATTTTTTAAAGAGTACTTAAAATGCATTCATCCAGGAGAAATACAAGTGTCATATCCAATTTCCCCACACGCAGTGCACTACGAATCTCTGCTGCAGATATTTTGTGAAGTCTCTAATGGATGTGAGTGTAATGGGAAAATGAAAGGCTTAGCCCAGTGATTTTCATGGGATCATACACTACATTGGCTCGTTCTTTAGAAGCGAAGTCATTGCTGAGTGTCTCATTGACAGATGGATTAAGAATAAAAAAAATAAACCCAGTGTTTTAAGCAAAATATCTATTATCCGCACGCAAGCACAGTCCTCCATGTTCCAAAAAGCAATTTTACATCTTTCAGGGAAGAGATGCAAAACTAAGCACTCACTTCATTTCCTTCTCTCTGCACTGAAAGGATGAAAAGATTTTCAATGTAAAATTAGTTTTTGCAAGTCAGTACCAGTGACCTGTGAATCCAGGAGAACACAAACAGGCTGCTTCTATGGACTCCCTCTCAAATTAAGCAGAAACCTTTCTTGGCTATTCTTGACCTTTTTTTTTTTTTTTTGTCTTCAGCAAAGGTCAGCTGTGCTGCAGCGTATATAGTTTAGAGAATGTTTATTCTCTGCTCACTGTTGTCTGCCCTCTCTGGAGCAAGAAAATAAAGACACTTTTATTCAGTGCACCCTTGCTCATTATCCTTCTGAGAGATGTTTCCCACCTTTCTGGGCTGGTGGGACAGTGCCTGGCACAGCCTCCTCCACCCCTTGGTCCAGCCACCACAGGCAACAGATGCATGTCGGGCTGCCCTCAGATGCTCCAGTTTAGGACGTAAGGTTGGGCATCGAGTGGTCTCCACTCGCTGATTATAAGCATGATCTGAAGTTGCTCTCTGCACCTCGCCTGACAGTGAGATGCTTTATGTTGAACAGTCTCATATTTCAAGATTGAAGAGGTCTTGAGTACATAATGAATTACTCTTGAATTACAGCTTTCTAGAACTGAAACAGAGAAGTTGTTAATGCTCGCCTGCAAAATTCCCCAAGCCCTGATATCGTTCCTATTGTAAATTCATCTTCCTAATAGACTTGGAGTCTTGAGGGTGTTATTCAATTATCCAAGCACATGCTCAAGCTTCTGGGTTCAGGTTGCTGACTTTAACAGAAATATCTGCCTCCTTTTGGCACATTTTAGTAGCACTTAAGCAAGAGAGGTTTCTTGCAGAAACCAGGCAGCATTATTGCACACAAAATCAAGAGGACAGAGCTTCCCACTTGTGCTGACTTTTGTCTTTCTTCAAGCACATCCCCGGGTCTCTGGAGGTGACTTCAGCGTCGTGTTTTCTCTTTCAGATTTGGCTTCATCTTCGACCGCTCAAAACCTGCCGTTCACAAAATCGACCTGGAGACCGTGACCCACGTCAACACCATCAGCTTCCGAAACTACAGCTGCGCGCCGCAGACCATGGCCTACACCCACCTGGGGGGGTACTTCCTGGTGCAGTGTAGGGGCCGCCGGGGGGCGGCGGCACCGCAGCTCCTCATCGACAGCGTCACCGACGCCGTCATCGGCACCAACGGCGCGGTGTCGGGCACGCCGCACGTCTCGCCCGACGGGCGCTTTTTGGTCAGCGCCGATGGAGATGGTGGCAGGATCCAAGTCCAGACTGTAACTGTCCGGGGGGAAATCAAGCTGATTTATGACTTACAGACAAACATACACGTATCTGATCTGACATTTCAACCCTCTTTCACCGAAGGCAATCAGTACTATATATACGCTACTTCACATTTGCAAACAGATGTGCTTTTTGTAGAGCTGTCAACGGGGAAAATGAATGTACTGAAGAATCTAAAGGACCCTATCACATCCAAAGACTGGCCCTGGAGCAGCTACAACAGAATTGTGAGAGACAGTGGGTTGTTTGGACAGTATCTCATTACACCAGCTAAAGATTCGTTGTTTGTTATAAATGGGAGGAAAAACACATTACGCTGTGAGGTTTCAGGTATAAGGAGGGGTAACACAGTGGTCTGGGTTGGAGAGGTATGAAAGGGCAACAGCAGTGGAGCCTTGGGCAGGCAAGTACCAGTCGGACCTTTATGCTGCAACACATGAGCAGTAGTATTGTATATTTTTACACTGGGGGAAAAAAAAAAAAATGAAAAAACAAACTAACCCTGTATAGGCTTCATGGTACCACACTGGTCTACTTGCAAGTTTTATAATATAAGGTATGCTAATAGGAAGTGGTTTTGAAGGGATATTTTTTTATTTGGGGGTATGATTTGTGGTTATGAGAAAAACGCTGGGAAGTGAATATCTCCACTGAGATATCACATAAGCCAAAACACCTAGGGATTCTGTAGGACAAAACAGATTTTGAGTTTCCATACTGAGGGGCTTTTTGTTATGTTCAAGCCATCCATTCTCTTCTCATCCACCTTGCCCGCTTGCCGTGCTGGCTGCCCCACCCGTTAAAATTCACGATGACGAGGGGAAATAAGCATCAGAGAGCAGTTTTCAAACCACAGAAACCTAGGAGAGTGATTTAATGAAAACTGATCAGTTTTCTCTGCAGGATGGCTTTAGGAGGATTCACGGATGTGATTTCAGAAGGAGGCATAACAGAAATAGTAACTGTCAGCTTGCTGACTTCTGTGCTTCATTTTGCTTCTGGTACTAGTGAAAGCAGTGTTACGAGTGCTGCCTCATCTAATGCATATGTGTATGATTGCATATGAGAAATTTGGCATGAAATATCCAGGCCATTAGAGTGGGTAAAAGCCAGAAAGCACTGGGGGGTCAGAGTTTGTGAAAAAGTTTGTTGAGCATGGAGGCGTTAGTCCTTGAGCAGCTTGTGAGTGCGGTCAGCTTGGGCACAGGATGCAAAATCTGCTCTTCAGTGGGCAGAGAATTAATTGTCATTGTTCCCATAGGAGGCAGCAACACTTCTAGAAATTGTTGGTTGCTTTCATTAAATATTTAGTAGTGCTGAAGTCACTGGGTTCTTCATAAAATTATAGCTACAATGACATAGGATATTTTAAGTAGAAAACTCACTCGTTTTCCAGTTATGGGCTTAATTTGTCTATTTCTTTTCAGACATTCTGGGAAACAATTTTTCTTCATTTCTTTTTCTCCCCATTTCTCATACACTTGTTTATAGTCAATTATCTTTTAGTTATGAGCAAAGAGATTCGTGTAAAGCCAGCCCAATTACCCTAGAACGCAACAGCTGGCATTGAGAAATATAAGTTCAGTTCCCATAAAAGTATAGATCCATTTGCACATTTGGTAAGATATAAAAACTTTTCTAGTTGCTTTTTGTAACTTTCTATGTTCATCACCATGAAGCAATGAGGTCAAGGGCAGCCCTGGCTTGTAAGGTGGTGCAAGCCATGGGAGCACCACAGCCACTGCAAGCAGATGTCTGCGAGCGGTTGGATTCCACGCGCTGCCATGAAATGTGGCCTTGATGTCGGTGGAAGCTCTCTCTGAAGGTAAACAGCTGCTGCGTCAGAGCCATGCGCTGGCCTTTTGGAAGACCCAGCTCCTTCTGAGACCGACCTTGTTGCCCAGAGTTGGTATGGAAGCAGGTGCTGCACACGTCCAGTGATACTTAGAGGCGCAGGAATTATTTTCCAACACAGATGCTTAAAGTCACCCATCTCACAATGCACGCAGAGGGATTCTAAGTAAGAAGGATGCAGACTAGCAATGATAATCTTCGCTCTAAATGTTCAACTTTAACCAAAGGAGTAGCATTTTAGCACGGCTGTAGACCTGAAGTAATTTAAACCATTTCGGTTCTGTAGAGAACATCTGAAAATCTGTTCAGACAGACAAAGAAGGGGAGATGAATCCTATGAATTCATTAAACACAGAGTCCTTTAAATTGCCCTTCAACACCCACAGGCTTAAACCTACATGTATTTTCACTTATGAGCCATAGGGGTTAGAAGAGACTATCCCATAATTGCAGCACAGGCGTAGAAAAGAGATTGGCATAGCCTCCCTTGAGCAATGCATGGTGTCCATGATTTTCTACTCATCTGGTTAGGAAACATTCCCATGTCAAGGAAAGGAGGAGACCAGCTTTGTAAGTACCTTTAAATATGCACAACTCCTTTCTTGAACAAAGCTGTATCCATCCATTGCAGTCATCCTAAATGTGTTTTACTAAGGCCAAACACTGCTCTCGTGTTATCTTTTATGACTTCTTGAATACTTTGTTATGCCTATGTTTCCCTGTAGAGATGTTCATTGTGTCCTAGATCAAATATTACTTTTTTAAGAACATTTAAAAAAAGACCCTGTAAATATCTGTTCAGGTAAATATTCTTGAGGCTGGTTTATATATAGGCTGTGAAAGATGTGTAACAGACCTCACTTCTTCCTGTTTGTCTCAAAATATTGGAATAGAGTTCACTTGAAAACTCCCACTTGAACCTTCCAAAGATGTTCCCTTTCTTCCCCTTCAGCCCAAGTTCTGGTGATGTGTTTTCTAAATTATCCTGATGGTTATATATCATACTTAGAAAATGAAGTACAACTTAGATTGTCCACACTACTTGTGAACAGTTCCAATGACTGTCAATTCTGACATTAAAGTGCTGCACATTTGTTACTCTGATTTTATTTTTTGTTATGACACAGATATTTTATATATACTCAGAAAATGTTTAAATCATTTTTGCCTTCCAACTCTGTCAAAAGGAGACTGCATTGCCTTATTTGCAGTTTCTTTCCCACTCTCCTGGTGTACTCCACCAATTAACAGTTAATTCCTAGCTAATAAATTGACTAATTAATCACAGTGATTAATTGAAATGAATTGGAATTGAAGTAATGACCATTTAGTTATTCTGTATCAGTTGGGTATTCTGACACTCGGATCACAGGAAAAATGAATCTCTGGTTGACAATAAGACTGGTCCCACGATCAGATGCCTTTTCCATTCAATGTTGAGCTTAAATAGCAGTATAATGCAAACACTGTTTTCCCTTACTATTTCCCTCAATATTTCAATTTTCTGAATGTGAGTTTTTACTTAACCTCTCTAATTANCAAGTGCCTGAAGCTGAAATCTGTGACAGTAATTAACTTGTTCTTATCATTTTACACATCTTTTTACACTACAAAAAATAACACAATTCCCAAAAAGTTTCCATGGGCAGAGGTGGCGTCACGGTGGGATCGATGCCAGGCTGGAGACCTGACGGGCTGCTCAGCAGTCCCTGCCAAATGAGACCTGGCCAGGTTGAAATGCTGCAAAATAATGGAAGGGATTCAGCCACTGGGCCGTGCTGACCCCCACGAACATGGCTTTGACATGAGACACAAGAGTGCCGATGACCTGCCGACAAGTACTTATTTACTTGATTTATACCATGATTATGTCTTAATTACTGCAGTGCCCAGCAGTGTGCTCGGTGCCGTGTAAGGCAGATCAAGAGGCCAAGCTCTGTTCTGTAAGGAGATAACAGCTAAAATTCCCCACCTGACCTTACAGCAGGTCAACAAAATGGACGGGAAGCAGGAGCTGGGGCTGGGGGAGATTTAGGAGTTGACATGAGAGCGCAGCCTGGTTATTCATCAACGACACGATGTACACATGGCATGATGCCTGAATATTTTTTCCACCTTTGTCTCTGCCCATTCAGGGCATTATTTTAAGCAGCCATTCGCCAGGTGACTTGCAAGGCTGTTCTTGCTCTTGTTGAACCCCTGGGTCTAGGACTGGCCCACCTGACCCCAGGGATCTTCCTGTCTTACTGTGATTCTGTGACTCACAGCCACATCCTCCGATCATTTATCCCGTAGAAAATCTGGGTAAGTCCTGCTTCCTCGAGCAAAGTGCATCCTGCAGGGCAAGCAGCCAGCACTGGCTTTCTGTGCTGGATTACAGCTGATGTTACAGTTGTTGCCTGACTCTCTTCTTTGCACATTTTTTCTTGAATATGCCCTCCAAAAAAATTGAAATTGGCTGAAATAAACCACAGGGAAGTCTTCCCACCTGGAGACCAGGAAAGGTCACATGTTTCTTCTAAAGAAGAGCTGCTGCAGCGGTGTCTGGTGTTGATCGTGGAATGAGCTCCCAGCCAAGCACAGGGAGCTGGGGAAGCGAGCACCGATGCCAACCGATGGCTCCTATCTCCCTGAGGAACACAGAGGCGCTGCAGTGCCACCCTTTTTTAACACTGGTCTCTAAACATAACACAACAGGAAAGATGTTTCACGTGACCCTGAAAGCAGAGGCCAGGCATGTATTTCACCTCTGCTTGCGTGTGGAAAAAAAATCAGGATGCCCCCAAAAGGCAAAGCGAGTGCCTCGGGTGCCTGGGTGGTGAGACTGAGCCTGGGACAGGGCTGTGTCACGTGCCACAAAGGGGTTGCAAACACAGAGCTGCAACTGCTATTTATTTTTCAGTTACCTTGGTCCTCATGCAATGCCAGCTGGCCCCTGCAGCCTGACAGATTTGCCACAGCACCCTGGATGCCTCAGTCCCGGGGCCACCCAGTACAAGCAGATGCGACTTAGCGCCCGTATGGGGCAGGGTGGCTGGGGCAGGACCAGCGAAATGCCCGACCCCGTCTGCCCACGGCACAGGCCACACTGATGCCCACGGTTCTTCAGGCTCCAGCGCCCCTCGGCACCTCACTGCAGGGGCCTCGGGTGGCTTTTGTCCTCACAGGCATGAGCGGATCGTAAAGGAGCACTGCTTCCTTCATTTTCTTTGTTTTTTGCAATTTTATTTGTCAATTGTGGTAAGAAAAAAAAACATCTTGAAACAGGATGAAAGCTCTTGCTAGTGGCAGAAAAAGCAAAGGTAAACAAGGCTCTTGCAGTTTTCTTCTTATTTCTTAGAGTTTAGGAAATGCAGGGAAGTATGGGTTGTATTCTCCAAATGTTTGTAGCTGCAAGACAAAATGCAAGGCCCAAAAAAGAACCAAAAAAAAAAAAAGAACAAAAAATAAAACAACAACAACAACAACAACAACCACCAGCACAACAACACTTTTGTTAACCAGTTATCAAAACTAACTTTAAAAAAAAAAGAGAAAGCCCTGCTGTGGTGCTTTACCATGCAAATTATTACTGCCTAGAGGCTCATTTTATTAAGCACTTTAGCATCTCACCCTTGGCAGTCGATGGTGTCTCTGACACTTGTCCAGAGCCATCAGATGAAGGCAGTAAGCACAGCAGCCAGCAGAAAGCCAGCTGCGCCCAATAAACAGGACAAGCCCTAAATCAAACAAGGCACCCATCTCAGCACACAAAGGTCAGAGCACTGCCATTTCTAGAAGTAAAAAATCAAGCTCCAAGCTAAGCAAAGGTCTCTCCCAGGAGCTGCACGTGCGTGATGGCATGCACAGCTCCATGGCTGTGCTGCCGGATACACGCAGCCAGACCCCAGACCCGTGCACTTCCAGTTGCTTTTACAATGAAAGCTGGAATTCAACCACACTGAAATCATGGCAGAGCAGTGAATTGAACATTACCTAGGAAAAAAAAAAAAAAAAAGCTTTATTTGTTTTACTGCAAGGAGTTTGCAGTGTTCTCCTGTCACCTGAACACCCTGCTGTGCAGACAGTGCCATGTGAGCTGCTGTACTGTATTTGCAGCGCTCGCATTGAGCTCCAGTCTATTTTATACATAGCCAGCAAGACAACTACTTTAAAATTCAGTATTGAAAACACAGCAGAAAGTACAGCTCTGCCCTGCACTGCTAAACCATCAAAGAAATCCAGACCTGCATCATGCACTGTCACATCTTGGCCAGCAAAACCAGCAAAGTGTGCCAGAGCCCACTGCGGCATTAGCAGACATGTCCTGCATTAAGATGAAAATCAGAGAGCTAGCATATGTCACAACGTCAAGTAGTGGAAGGGGAAAAAAGAGGACAGATGTAATATTTTATTTATTTAATCAGGTTTAGAAGGAAAAGAAGCAATTGCTCTGTTAAAGAAGCAGCTTAAACACAGTTTAAGATATAGTGTACTATGGTTTTAAAAGCACTAACTCCTGGGAGCCCTGAGTGTGTGCATGAGAAAAATGATAACATCCCTGAAGTGCACCAGCTAAACTGAGCTCCCACGTGTGGAGGCACAAAGTCCTCCCAAGCACAGGGCATCCCGATCGGCCTGCCCCTGCTCCATGGACAAACACTTGGGCAAAGCTGCGGCCAGAAAGAACAACCCAGCAAGGCAGGAGTCCCTCCAAGTAAAAGATGAGGGCTGCAGGCAAAGAGCTTTGCATTTCTTTCCCCAGACTTCACTGAAGACACTGAAAACTAATAAACACTTGTGATTAACTGGGAAAGCTGTGGCTCAAAATAACCAAATTCAAATGCATTTGTCAAGACATACATCTTGAACAGCAGAGAGCAATGTTTTGGCCCTTAGTTGTGTTTTAATAGACAAACACCTGGCTTTAGATGCAGCTTTGTGTTTCAAGCACATAAGCCTATGTGGATTCCTTCTTCATCCTGGACTTTACTGTGTACTCTAAGCACAAGTCCAACACCAGAAATCTCCAGGCAGTTCCTGCCCCAGCTCAGGCAGCCCCAGCCCACCACCCCTTGTGGAGAGCTCGAGGCAAACTGCAGCCCCGCAGGGCAGCTGAGGAGTGCAGCTGGAACACATCTGTATTTACTTTGCTGTGTTGTACGGTACCACTCACATCATGCATCTGCACTAACACCCGGTGCAGAAGAGGAGCAGCAAAAAAGAATCCCACCAAGTGCTCTCTCTAGAAATACTGTAAATGCCTTTTTTTTTTTTTCCTGCAAATTTTACAGTAAAACTTCACAAACTCATGCTGACGTTGTCTGGTTTATCCTTTGGGATTATTGGTGTCAGGAGACTGCTTCCCATTTGCATTGGGTACATCTGCAGTCCATGGCTTTTTAAAATGTGCCTGTCACAGGCAGCTGAAGCGCAGGCTGTGCAACAAGCACGGCTCCTCGCTGCCCTCCAAAAGCAGCCAGGAGGGTGGGCAGCAGCCCCTGTGGTGCAGTTGCTGCATGTATGTGTGTAGTGTTCATAAGCACGAGTTTATATATGTGTGTAACTGTATATAACTGCAGCTCAGTGCAGGAGGACTGAAACTCAGTGTGACATTTGCAGCTGTGCCTGTACTGCAGAACTCAGCCCTAGCCCCGTGCAGTCCTACAGCAGCTTATGGGGTTGCACAGGGCACAGACGAGGGCAACTTTGGCCCCTGCTGATGGATCCAAGCATGTCAGCTGGGCTTGCAGGGGGCTGTGGAGTTGCAGCTGGGTTTGGGGCACTGGGTTTGGATGAGCTCCTGGTTTCCTCATGCACTGTGGCTCGGTTCTGATGTTTAAGATTAGCCTGCCATTCCTGTGTATTTAATCCATAATTATAATTTTGGCCTGGGAAAAATTAGTCTGCCTTCACACGGAGCCATTGTAACACTCAGCACAGATGGCTGATTATCGAAATGTCTAATGGCATCTTTGTGAGAGTCCTATGGAAAAAAAAAAAAAAAAAGGCACTTCTGACAAGCATTATTTGCTGAAACAAATTCCATTTAATTAAGACACAAAGTCTGCATTGAAATACTGCTTGTCAACAATGTTAACTGCAGCAAATGCTGCTAGAGGTTATGCTTTGCATTAAGGCTAAGTAGTAAAGGACAAGAGCTTTTTGAAGAATTTCTGAAGTCTTCCTGTGTAGCAAGCCTCAGCTGGTCATTTTTATCCATGCTATTCCACCTTAGAAGCTTAAATCAGTGTAGGTGAAAACACCCAGCCTGACAGTTTAGGAGGCTAAAGTCCTCTCTCCAGCAGAGGTTGTAGAAACCACGCACCGCACGCTCCCTGAGCATTGTTACAGCAAAGGAGGGTTACAGGCAGAGCCGGCAGCTCCTGGTGCACAGTGTCCCATATGGCAGGAAAACTATTCAAGGAGAAATTATGCAGATAGTCAACATGTTCAAGCCGAAATGAATTATGTTGAAAACATCAGCACAAGCAGCAGTCAATTTGTGTTACGGTCAATGAGTGCAGCTTCATTTGTTTTCTCCTCTTAGAGGCCCCAGGGGGGCTCAGGGCTGGGATGCGCTAACGAACACCCTGCAGCTCCTGCTCCTGCATCTCTGTGTGCAGAAAGAGAGCGAGGAAAAATGTCTCTAGCAACAGCTATCATGCAAGTGGCACGTCTTTATTCAGCAAGTCTGGAGCCTTGCTTTGCGGACACATCAGAGGGCATTTTAATTGCAGGTTGTTTTCGGCAAGCATGGGAGGAACAAGGGCAGCAGTGGGGGTGCTGTCTCTGATGTCTGCCATCGAGCCAGCCCAGTTCGGTGGCTCCCTGCCCTTGCTGCTCTCTCCCAGCCTCCTGGATGCAGTGGGAGCAAGGGATCCCGGCTGTGGTGCAGGGCAGGCCTCTCCTGAGCAAAACCAGGCAAATGCACGCTATTGCCACAGAGGTGGAAAAAAAGGCAATTAGCAGATGTGCTTACCTGGAATTACAGCAAAAACAAAAGTACAGCAAAAAGTAAAACCTGGCCCTTCTCCCTCCAGCAAGCCAAGAGACCGCTGATGGCTGCAGCCAGGTTTCTGTAAGTGCTGCTTGAGCACCAGCGACAGAGCAGCGGGCGTGGAGCCCCACAGCCACGTGGCAGTGCACCAGAGCTACAGACAGGTTTGTGTCAAACTCCCCTTCCAAACCAAAGCAGGAAGGAGGCTGTCTTCGTAAATATCAAGTGATGAGACAGAATGTGTTAAATCTGTGTTTATGTAAATGCTTCCAGTAATAAAATCTGACCCACCGGCCGTTGTTTCCAAGTGTTTCTTTAAGTCAGCCAAACAAATCCCTGAGTTATCGTCTGCAGCAAGCAGAATGCAGAGATGCTATTAGGCTGGGCTGTAAATATTGCTGCCAGCCCTCAGAAAAGCCGCAGAACAGGCTGGGTGAGCCAAGTGACTGAGGTTTGTGCTGAGGATCTCAGTCCCACCACCCTGCGAGAAGGAAAACTTGTTAGGTGAACCTGAATTGCTTTAGGAACCTTCAAGCTTCCCTGCTATGCCTGGAGGCAGAGCTACAGGAGGATGGGAGGCTCTGCCTCAGGGTTTTGGATACTGGAGGCTTTGCCAGCCTGTAGAATCCCATGATTTGTTTTTTCCCTATCAAGTTTTTCCTCAGCTGGAAAGATACAGGAAAAAAAAACCCTCTTCTGGAGAGGGGGGCTCATAAAGCAAGGGTGCATTCACCTGGAGCCTGGTGTAGCCCCAGGGTGCATTTTCCCAGCCAGCCTTTATTACCTCACCTAATGTCCTGACTGGCTTCCAAGTAAATAAAAGCCTTCATCTTACTCTCCATGGCACAGTGTGAACAGATTTCTCCTTGGACTGTCTGTTTCTTCTAAAACAGAATGTGACCGCTGTTCAGAATGGTGTTTGTTGTAACAGGGTCACTGCAGATGGATTAGATCATCTCCACACAGCGCTGGGGCAGCACGGAGCTGCAGCTCAGTGCCCCTTTCCTTCAGCCTTGGCTTAGGCATCAGCCTGAACTATTTCCCTCAAACCCACACTGTGCAACATGGCTGTGTTCCCCCAGATTGACAGCACCTGCTAACGACTGCTAGGGCTCCAAGTAATGAGCAACAGCGGTGGAAATACGAGCCTATTAGTGATCACTAGGAAAGGGCTTTGCTGCCCTTTGCAGCGGAGTGAAGCAGGTGCATGTTTCAGCCTGACTTTGCACTTCACCTTTCTGCAGCCTCGCGCGCAGCCTGCCATCAGGCAACATGAATCAGCCCTGCGTCACTGACTTGGCTTCTCAGCCTAGTGTAGCCCGTCCCACTATTGCATGCTAACCAGCATTTTCTCACAGAGCTCACAAATCTTTTAGCCTCCATGCGGCAAAGCAAGTTCCCCTCCAACTGCCATCTCCTAACTTAGCCAAAATTCTTCCATTTTTCATTGGAAAGGTCTCCAAGCTGGCACAATCCCATCCTGGACCCAAGGATGGCCCTATGGGGCTGGAACCCCCAGCTCGTGGGGTTCCTCCTCAGCAGAGCAAAGCTCACCACATTGACTTGATGTATGAGTGCAGGAAGAAGGAGTGGGAAGAAATAAGGAGATTTTAGCAGAGATAAATAGGATTTACAATGCTGTCATCTCTAGCAACTTTGGCGCTTCAATTCATTGAAAGTCCAGACAAATTAGATGTTTGTATTCATTTAAGATAATTTCTCCTCTTTGACCTAGCTTAATTTATCATTTTACTTCTTTCTGCTGTGCTTAGGAAGGCTGCTGTTTAAAAGAACCCAAAGGAATATATGAGTGAAATATTAAGTAGTTATCGCTAACAACATGGCGCATTAAAACCCAGCACCATAGCTTTCCTACAGCTATTTTTGCCAAGCCATACAGAAAGCATTCTCCTACAAATGTAGCATCTGTAGGTCTTGTGGTGTTAAAGCTGAGATGCCTTGTGACATCTAGCACATGTATCTCAGGAACTCACATGTAGTCAAAGGAGAAGAAGCAAAGGGGCAATCCCACACATCAACATAAACTAACACTGAATTCAAATACATTTTTTTTCCATTTCTGTAGTAAAAATCTTCCTTGGCCTATAATTCTGCCATTTTATAGGTATATTTGGCAATTTCATTTGCAAAGGAGCAGAAAAGAAAAAAGGTCATGCACCTATGCTGTGCTTCGGTAGGAGCTGCAGCCCACACACACTGCTCACTTGTGAGGCAAAAATACAGCGAGAAGCTCTAAAGAGAAAGAAGTATGATGTAAGGCACAAAGAAGGTTCAAAGGTGAGATGACTGACAGCCACAGTCACTCCCTTAACGTTGTGTTCCTGACATAGATACACACAATATATATTCCAGTGGCTCCCTGAAGATGATCTGGATTTTCATTACTGTTAGTGGAGTCAGGACACAGTGTCCCCTATTCCTCCTGCAGCTGAAGCCTGTGACATGGCATTAACGCTGTTCTGGCCTTTCTCTATTAACAGCTTCTTACAGAGGACTTAATTTAAATGCACACCTTCGCTGCTCACAGCCACGGGTTTCCCAGGTGAGAAGGTTGGCTCTCAGTGTCACGACCACCATCTGCTGACTGTCTGAGGTGTTCAGGGGATCCTTCCATGCAGTCTGATCCGATTTCTGCCTGAGATCCACGCTCCCTCCTTTGGATGACATCCAGAAAACACCTGTGATTTTTCATTTTGAAATACCATTTGCAGCTTGCTACATGCTGACTTGGGAGTACAAAGATCTGTGGGGAAATGAGTGACACCAGCATGAGCAATTTGTTATAATGACTCAGAAAATTACAGGATAAAATGTAGATATCAGCACTGCAATAAAAGGAGGGCTCATTCCTTCTCCCCTACAAAGTGCATAAGACCTTCTGCTCCAGGTTACCGCCCTGCACCCATGCTGGACACGAAGCACAGGGCAATGGGCCGTGCCACAGCCTGCAGTGCCTTCCCAGGAGATGGACAGGGCCTCCTCCAGCCCAGCCCAGGAGCCTGCAGCACTGAGGTCAGGGACGTTAGCAAGGACCTCAGTGGCATTTGTAAGCAAAAATGGTCAATTAGGTGTGGCAAGGAGAATTAAGGATTACTAAATAAACCCTGTTTTGGCCATTAGCTAAGCCTACAAACTGCCCAGGTCTGCTTGCTCCATACCACGCGGCCCTGCAGGGACACGCCGAAGATGGACCCTGTGCAAAGGGACAAGCCGTGACATCATGGGGGACAGCCGCTGGTGGGTGGCAGGGGACAGGAAGAGCATCAGGAATCCATAGAAAATAGCAGTGCACAGCCATCAGAACCCACTGAGCCCTGCTAGTAAGGCTATTGCAGCCACTCCGGCCATCCATATGTGACAGAAAGGGACCTCTGGCACATTGGCTTGTAATATCATAACATATGTGTAGTATCTGAAGATCAAGATTATCTCTCTATTAAATTAGATAACAGATAATTAGATAATTCTAATTTACTTTATGAATCTTTTAGAGAGTAAACTGCTTACAGGCAGCTAATGCAATAAACTTACTTTATAAGCAGAGAGCAACATCTGTTACAGTGAAGAGTCTGCAGCATGCATTAGGATTCTGTGCATGCCCAGCAGTAGTTAGAGTAAATGTATCATTAAGTTGGTATCCTTTCCCATTCAAAGCACACTTTTCAAGATTTATGTACTGCAGACAATAAGATAGCAGGACAATCAACTCGTGCTTGGCTCTTCTTGCATCCACCCCCTGTCCCATGGCAAGATAACGTCAGTAAGAAGGGTAAGGCAGAGCGTAGAAGTTAGGTCACTTCCATATGGCAAAAAAGTATGTAACTTCACCCCATAGGCATACAAGGGCATGGCAAAGACAGAAGCGTGGTAAAAGGGCATCAGTGAGCTCACAATATCAAGCCCTGAAAAATCAAGATACTTCATCGCACAGCCTTCTTAGCATACTCATTTCAGTCAGGGACGCGACTGTAGGCAAAATCCTTGACCATGTGTCTGAACTGCATTACTTTCCAGAGATTTGTAAACCCAACAAATTAGGCAAATAGAGGTGACAGAAAGGCATGCTCTGGATACAGAAGTCTACTCCTGCAATGGGTGCAACACGGCTATGCCAGATCTGAAATGTTCTAGGAAACAAAGCAATGAATTTCAGGGAAAACTGTCAAGCCAAACACTATTCCCGAGGCAAAATGTTACCACATTTTCAGTAGTGGCCATTGTTTGAATGTTAAAGGATCATGGTTCCTGGAGGCTGGACACTTTATTGCCATTGATACAGCTTTTCTGTATTTGTACTTGAACCAGCAGCACAATATAAAAAACAAAACCAAATCAGCCAAGCAATGCTATTGAGGATCTGAGCAGTAATAGAAAACCACATCATCCCTTTGGGCAGATGAGCACAGCTCTAAAGATATCTCCTGATGACATTTATGTGAAAGTTGCATTTTTATTGTAAATTAATCTACCATGTAAGTCACACGTACAAACCCTGTCAATGGTCAGCACTCACTCCAAGAAAACAAGCCTTGCTTGCTGCTGGAATTTGCAGTTGCTGACTTTCCCTGTTGAAGGAGAAGTCAACAAGTGTACTGATGGCAGCAGTTTGGTGCTAGGCACAGGTTTTGTGCCAGCCCCCAGCACAGCTCGCTGTGGCTGGAGCTGTGGGGGCGTACACAGCTGGGGAGAGAGACCTTTGCTTCTGTGCTTTCACTGGAAATCAGGGCCCCTCATAACCCCCTCTTCTTTCTTTTTGAGTCTGAGGCAAGTGCCACTGAGGGCCACTAAGCGTATGGATGGTTTGTGCCGACTTCTTCCCTCTGGGAAGAGTAAAGGCTTTGGGGAGAATGCACTTGAACAGCATGAAATAAAGTAATTTAAAGGAAACAACAACAGAAGCCCCATCAATGTCATCTGCACAACAAAATCCCCTCCCAAGATTTGGTATGTGGTGGAAAAATCCAGCAAAGACAGCTGATTCACCCCTCCAGCAAGAGCTCTGTGCTGAGCTCCAGATAAGATGCAGCCAGAGCTCCTGCGCTGCTGGAATGTGTCGCCTGCTCCGCCTAAGGACACAGAGATACTGGAGTGATGGATGGCCAAGAACTGATCATGACAGCGATACCAGCAGAAGGTTACTGTGCAAATTGCTTTACACGGCCGCGGGAGCTAACTGCACCTTGAGCACAGGGCATGGGGCCCTGAGATGCCCCAGAGAACAGGACACAAACTGCCCAGTGCACCACGACAGGACCCCCTAGTCAAACCTCACTGCTGTACTCAGCAGTGAGCTGCTGAAAAGACCTTTTGTACCTTCTGAAGATTATTCCATCCCAGATGAGGCTGTTACTAAAAATTTCTGGCGTTTTCAGGCCAAGCAGCCGGTCCTCCTGTGTTTGCTGCCCCTTGCTGGATGGATGGGAAGAGGCTGTGCACCCTGCATCCTCCTCTGGGCAGCTACCCGTGGAGGCAGATGGAGGACACGTTCAAAGGTCACTGTTTCTCTGACTGGTGGTTTCCAAATTAAAGATACTGAGATACTGAAGGGTCCTGAAAGCGTTAGGAAAGATGCATGTCCCAGCCGTAAGCACCGGCATGCCAGCAAGGCTTTGGACCTTTAACATGTGCAGCTTTAGATGCTCCATGCATCAGCCTAGGGACCCTGGGGTCACAGTGCTCTGGCAGCAAAAATTGGGTTCAATATGCAGCTTCATGCTCCAGAGTTTGATTCATTATCTGTGGTTAGGTCAACTGGCATAAAAAGAGGCGTAAAGGAGCTGCCTCAAAGCAGCTTTTGGGCTTATGGGTCATTCAGAGAACTGCAGCCTCCCTGCACCCCGTGTGTGTGCAGAAATCCCTTCACGAGCTTTGGCATGAGCTGCTGTGTGGGCAGAAGGAGGTGTCGGTGTACGATGCACTGAGAGTTTGATAACTGGATTGGGAACAAGAAAGAATTTCCTGAGGTGGGAGGAATCCACATCTCCTCTGCTGAGGAATATTTCTACACCAATCTCATTCATCATGCATTCATTTGTTAAGTAAATATTCATAATATATAAATGCTAGTGTCACTTTAATATTCTGATTAGCATGGTACATCTTCTCCTCTGTCTAGATAATGGTGAAAGTCATACTAATTGAAGTAATGTTGTGTGTCAAATGATATAGAGCTGATTTACTTAAGACTTGAATGTCTAGTCCAATTAACTTCCAAAGTATATTGCACTGAGGTTCCTTTTTCTGCCTTTTATGAAATGTAATACATAAAAAAGTATGTGAGCTGCAAAGCAAATTTGCCAGCCTTCTATTACCTCTCCATACATTCTCTGACCTTCTGCCAGCCATTTTCAAAGCAGAGAAAAGCCTGCAAAACTCAAAACAGTTATCCCCTGCTCCCACAATAAATTCATATCTATTTGCAAATACAAGATCAGTGCACTTTCTGCTTCAGATTTCAGGGTATTCTGTACCCTGCACAGCTGTTACAGCAAGCAGCCATTCAAGAGGGAAGAACTGTGCATGGAGAAAAAGGATGCGAACCATGTAAAGACCATATGGCTGGGTGAAATAAGATCATTGCGTATAAATTGCTTTTTCAAGTGTTCTCAGATGTGTTTATAAACTGCCTGTGCATGTCACACAAAAAAGCATCACTCAGGTGGGTTACAACTGAGAGCCTGGCCTTATCGATATCCATTGTGCCCTGTCATTTGGGCTGTTCTTGCTGGAATATGTTGTACAACCTTCTACCATATTCTTCACAGAAACATGGAATTGTCTGAGTTGGAAGGCACCTTCAAAGGCCATCCAGCCCAACTCCCCTGCAGTGCACAGGGACACTTACAGCTGGGTCAGGGTGCTCAGAGCCCAGTCCAGCCTGACCTTGACGTCCCCTGGGATCCACCACCTCTCTGGGTACCCTGTGCCAGCGCCTCACCACCCTTATCCTAATAATCTTTTTCCTTATATCCAGTCTAAATCTCTCCTCTCTCAGTTTGAAACCATTTCCCCGTGTCCTATCACAACAGGCCCCGCAGCTGACAGAGCTGAAATAGCGCTGGAGGTGTGGACAAGCCCCCAGCCAGAGCTCCAGCAGCGCGGTGGGCATCAGCGTGGTCACCAGCTGGACCACATTCAGCCCCAGCAGCATAACCTTCTGCAGGACAGAGGTGAAGACACTCAAGCCTGAGCTTTCTTATTTTAAATTAATTCCTTCCATTGCTTTAATTTAGTCATTTGTATTTAATTTCCTGTTCAAGGAGGGGAAAGAATGAGGAGAAGCAGATGTTGCCCCCTGTGTTCTGCAGAACAAAAAGAGCCAGGAAAACTCATCCGTCCATCTGATTGCTTTTTTATTAGGTAACACAGATGCTGGAAGGTGGTGAGACATTAACTTCTGGTTTGTGGTTTGTTTGTTTTTTTCATCCTGATTTGAATTACACAGTTAAAAATAAGATGGAAAATAAGGCAGCGAGCCCCACCTTCTCTTCCAGCCATTGAACCAGCAAACAACTGATTTCATAATTTTTTCCAATATATGAGAGAGGAGAGTGACTAGGGACTTTCTGCAATAAAGCATTAAGTTCCCTACAGGACTTCTCTATGCAATGGTTTATTTATGTATTTTATCTGTAAAAGGTCGGTGTTTCTGTTTCACGTACAAGCTCAAAGCTGTAACTGCTAAAAAAGGTGCAGGACTGCTTTAAATTTACGTTTTGCCCACAGTATCTGAAAGTTTTTCAAAGGATTCAGCACCTTCATGTATCCTGTAAGGCAGCTTGGTATGGGTTGCAAATGCAACAGTTGTCATAAATTGCAAAACAACATGAAGCAGGAAGGCTGCTGCCACATCTGCCCTGGACACTGAAGACAGGAAAGAGAAAGGAAATCTTTCAGATCTGTATGGCTTACCCATTCTTTCAGATTTGCCTAGCAGGTTAATAGATTTAAAAGATGTGAGGTTGTGTAGCAACATATGCACAGGTTAAACGGGGAACGGCCTCTTCTGAAGCTGACAATCTATCCGTCCATCTCCACAGCTCTCTTATCCCAAACAAATGCCTCTAATAAGACACAAATGGCTGCAACTGTCCTTTGATGGCAAATCAAGTCGCTGCAAAATGAGGACAGCTGGGAGCCTGATGGCTGAGCCTGGAGGAACTGCAGGGGGCAATCCCAGGAGCGAGAGCAGAGCAGCCGTGGCTGTCCTGTTGCCCTTCACTCCTGCCCTGCTCTGCCGACAGAACTGCATCAGGCTGCGGCTTACAGCATAACTTCCACTCATTGATTTCCTCACTGGCTCCGCAACGTCTGCCTTAGAGATCACCGCCAAACTTGGTAGAGGCCCTCAAGATGCCTCTTGTTAGAACATTTATCCTGAGAAGCAGTCTGAGCACTTCTGCTGCACTTTTTCGCGGCTGGAGGACACACCTGCCCTACCTGCTGTCTCTGCCGGCAGTTTTCATCGACTTTGGTTTAACCATTCAGAGCAGCGCGAGTTGTCTTTGCCCCCAGCTCCAGGCAGCCAGGGTGCTCAGACCCAGAGCTTTGTAATTGATTTGTTTCTGGTACAGAAGAGAGTGCACAGCGAAGAGCCAGCCTGCAGGCATCAACTGGAAAGAGCAAAGTCATAGCTCTGTCCTGGGAAAGAATACAAGCATCACGGTTTGGGGAAGAGACGCTCATTGTGCTGGAAGAAAATTATGCTATTTTCTTCACTACAAAAGTATTTCAGATCACTAAAATATGCAGACCATTCTTTTATATTTCACTAGCTCCAAACCATAAAAATTTACAGCTGTATCCAGCTCCGTGGCAGACTGACACTGGTAAAGGAGACTAGACCATGACTTGTTATGTAAATAAGCCCATAAAAGTCTTTAATTTTTACATGAAAATCAGATCTGCAATAACTGTTCTGCCTCAGCTTTGTGCTTTGATTCCTATGCACATGATTATGCAGCCTTACTGTACGGAGAAGGCATTTCACAAACCTTTAAATGATCAATCAGTTAAATAAATAAAGCATCTCCAGCGACGCCATGCTAACACTTTAGGAAGTGCCTCTTCCTTCTGTCATTAGCATAAAAAGCTTGAATAATGTTTTCACAGCAATTACCACCAGTGGGTCAATGCCTGCCATTAGCAACCTTTCCTCCATGGATCATGAACACAATAAACCACGACAGCCCCAGAAGACAACGCGTGTCACAAGACTTTCTCCAGCATCAGTGCCAGGCTGCTTTAATGTGGCACTTATTGTGACAGTAGATTGTCTAGGATCATCCAGTGCGACAGTAATTTATTGTCTCAGTGGGAGTTTTCTCATTTTGAGATGTTCAACGAGTGTTGTAAGTCTGCAAGTTACAACAGACAGAAGAGGAAAGCACATTTCTACCAAAGAGTTTTGCAGCAAATAAAAGTTGTGCCTGCTCAGAAAATGCTTTTCAAGCGCATTTCCTCCCCTGACATTGTTACCTGCTGGCATTAGCTCACGTGGGGTCAAGTGGGTACAACATTTCAGGCTTTAAAGCGTTTCCTTGCTGAAGAAGTGCCAGCAAAATGTTTTAGAACAAGCAGTGCTTGGCCACTAAACTTAATTAAAAGCAATGTGGTTTGAACATAACACCTGGGGTCACCTGGGGGCTGTGGAGGTTAATTGTAATTGCGACTGTATTAAGCTCCAAACTGAAACTCTCATTCCTGGTATGCAATAAATCCTACAAAGTCAGGTTATGAAAAAGAAAGAAGCTCAATATACAAGGCATGCATCATCTCTAATTCAAACATAGGAAGGAGTTCAACAAACAGTGATTAAGCCTCTGAATGCCTTGTGCAGCGGGAAATCACCCACTTTATGGGCTGGGTAAGCTGGTGTTGCTGACTGCCAGCCAGACCTCCAGTGACTCTGGGACACTTCAAAGAGGGTGACTGAACACATAGCGCTGCAGAATCTCACCTTATGAGAAAAAAGTCTGTTTTAGTCACAAATACATTCATGGGCTTTTTCATTTCTTATGCAAAAATACCTGCACAGACAAATACGTCCAAAGTCAAAAAAATAATTCCTCACCAACGGCAGGCTGCCCTTAGGGCTGAACCTGCAGCTCACAGGTGCTGATCCTCGGGTGGGTGCTGCAGAATAATTTATTCACTTTTTTAACCACAGACCCCTGCAGGGTGAAACCATCACCTTCCTCAGGTCCGGAGCGTGAGCCAGGGCTTCTACAGGCAAAGGGACTGCGAGGGATCGGCCACTTGGACACGGCGCACGCTGTGCGATGGGCACTGATCCCACAGCAAACGATAGCGCTGGATTTCCTGAAAAACAGAACTCTATTGAACAGGCAAAAAAAAAAAAAAAAGTTTGTACAGAGGGTGTGTATAGTATCTGAAGAATTGATTGGGAAATAGATTCCATATACATCTTTAAAATCTTTTCTCCTGCTATTTTGAAGTGCCAACTATGCAAGCCTGGTGCTGCGACAGGCAGTAAATTACTGTATTTAGTCTGCAGAATTTAACAGGATTTGTGCAATCGTGGGTTTGAAAAGGAAACCCCACCTCTGTCAGCTCTTCTTGGAAACGTTTCAGTTGTTTCCAGTTTCAATTATTTTTAATTCCACCAGTGTGATCAGCATATTTGAAATTCAATCAGCCTTCTAGTTTAAAACATTTCATGTGTGTGTCACACTAACAATCAACAAGAGTCCCGAATTTAACATCTGTTCCTACTAGTAAATGGTTTTAATTTGAGAATTGAAAAAAATATATGAAGTAATTACTAGGCACTCAATCACAATGAATAATGTGTTTGCTACCAGCAGTTCTGTCCTGTCAGCAGAAACTCTGGAGAGGCAGAGTGGCAGAAAAGTGGAATTGCTAGGAACTGGGGAAAGCCTCAAACAGCCCCGACAGGGAGCAGTCTCAGAAGGGCTGCTACCGTGCATGCCACCCCCGAGCCCCCCACCAGCTCCTCAGCGAACACCACTCCTTTTGCTAGGTGCTGGCGTTCAGGGGTTGAACCAAGGTTTACCCTGTGAGCAGTAAATCTGCTTGACCTGGGCGTGAAGGGGAAATAAAGCAGCAGCCTGAGGGTCTGTGCATCATGGGGCAACCCGGCGGAGATGCTCTCCTCCCAGCCGATCCATGAACAGAACATCGTGCTCTGAAAAAGGGAATAAGAACACATTATGCAAAGTCATTATGAAGTCTGTTTGTCTGAGTTGTTCCGCCTGTGACTAAGAACACCACTTTGTGTGTGGGGGGGGGGGGGGAACTAAATTCAAGCAAAGAATTATTTTTCTGTCCCTGAAAATAAAAGCTCTGATATTAAAGCTTGCACTGGACCAGAGGCATTTTCACCCTACGTTTTTCAGCACAGTACAGTTTTTAAGCAACCCCACTCCTCTCAACATTCCCTTCATTCCAGAAGTAGTATGTTCCCTTGCAAATGCCTGATTCATCCATTGCAATTATTTCTGTGATCAACGAGCAGCAATTAAATAATAAACCATCACAAGCCCTATACATTCTCTCTGCTGCAAACATTACTGGTGCCAATTCTGTGAAGGCAGTGCAGAGAAATCACTGCTCCTAGCTCATTGGCTTTAACCCAGGAAAAGAAATAAAATTAAAAAATAATAATAAAAAATATATAGAAACATCTTCTGATGATTCATTGCATATTGAGGAGGAAGTGGAAATTGCAGAAGAAAATATGGGACAGGTTCCAAATTATTGCCATTCCACCGATGTTAAATTAAACTCAGATAGGTTTGGAGTGTCTAGAAATGATTTCTTTGGCCAAAATTTTGTTTTGTTGAGTTTAATGCAGACATCTTTTGCTCATGCCTTGGGTAATAACAGAAATTAGATCCTAAGGGATTTCATTCCCTGCCCGTGGCACTGGGGTTGGAACTAGACGATCTTTAAGGTCCCTTCCAACCCAAGCCATTCTATGATTCTGTGATTCCTCAGAACTGGTGCTGGTGAAGCTGACACAAGCCTGACGGGACGTCCTCATGCAGCATGGCGCCTACGTGAGGCTAAGCCCATCTCCCCCAGCAGGTGCCCAGCCTTGTTCTGACGCTCATGTTTGTAAAGCAAACCCCGTGCCGTGCTGCTCATGTTTGTAAAGCAAAGCCCGTGCCGTGCTGCCGCCAGCTGAGGCAGTGTCTAGCACAGCTTGGGCACCCGAGCGTGCCTCCAGGTGCAGCTACCCCACACGGTTCAGGCTTTGAAATTTTCCCACTGTTGTTCAGACCTGTCTTTTAGCATTCTTTTTTATTTTTAGCACGTTTCCAGACACAAAGAAACAAATTTAAGCAAAATGGCAGTCATTTTGGAATACAGCAATGTAGAAAATAAATACTCGCTCGTATTTGCCTCCAAAGGGAGGCAAGCATTTCGTATCTCACTCTTCCTGGCAATGCTCCATTCAGCTCATAATTTGGATGTATGATTTTGTACTTCAGATCTGCTCAGTCAGATGCACAGTACAATTCTTAATTATTTTAAAATGATTTAAATGGAATAACAAATCTAGTGTTTGATGCAACATGGCTGCCTGACCCAGAGAAATATGTGGGTTATTACCGTGCTTCCCAAGCAGATTTTTTTCCCTAAATCA
This sequence comes from Alectura lathami, assembly GCA_013399715.1. Lineage (NCBI taxonomy): Eukaryota > Metazoa > Chordata > Aves > Galliformes > Megapodiidae > Alectura > Alectura lathami. Next base: position 30,573 of record VXAV01006346.1, on the reverse strand, counting down.
GTCACTAATTACTGGCTAAACTCGAAATGATCCCTCACAGTAATTGTGATGTTTTGCCACATTGTTTCGGACAAGAAAAATACAATCCTTCTGATGAAAACAAATGTACTGATTTTACTCCTAGGCCAGAATGCAAATGCTGCTGGTCTGATGGTTATGAACACAATGAACAGTGAACAGAAGCGACTTCAAAAACCAAAGCCTAGGGAACTTGCACTACTCATTTTCTAAACAAGAAAACTCATGAAATGACTTCACCCAAGGAGTGCTTTCCCTATTTTCTAACATTTAAAGGGAATGCTATGGAGACGTGCCGCTGGTTTACTTGTTTTCTTATCTGAGAGGAGAACTAATGCTGTTCTTCTAATGTATCTGCAGTTTCAGGTTTTGTTTTGCATCTCTGCAGAACGCACACCTTAAACATGCTTTTAAAACTTCCCTGCATAATAATTCAAGTGATAAAAACAAAAACAACAACAAAAAACGTCTCCAAAACTAGCATATTGTAAGTCTAACATTCTAACTTCAAACTTAAGGTGGTGAAATCCTGTTTAAAGGCTCCAAATAAAAATTAAAGTGTAGTCCTCTAAGTTAAAAATAACCAGGAGCAATATTATTGATTTGTCATCTCTAGAGGTATATTTTTTCAAGTTCCTCATTAAGCTTCAAGTAATCTCCTCGACTGGGATACTGTCACTCTCAGGGCAGTTACCTAAATGCAGGTTTCAGTTGCTCTTACAGCTCTACTCTGTGTTCTTTCTTTGATTGCTGTGGGAAAGCTAAACAAAACATAGGTTGCTGAAGCATGAGCAAAGATGAAGAGAGACAAGAAGAAGACATGAAACAAAAGCTCTGCCCCCAGCCCTGCTCCGTTTCAAACATCTGTGATTAAATGTGAAAAGGGTGACATAACCTTGAAGAAAATGCCTCAGACTTCTACAGCATTTTCGATGAAAAGAAAGGTTCATTTCCACTCCCATGTTAGTTTGCTGATAGTATTTTTTTACTATATTTACATCAAAGATAAACAAAGCGTTGCCTACATACCATGGTAATTTTCATTCTTTAATTGCATTATATGAATATGTTTGCATACACAGAAACGGCCGTGGTCAGGAGAGGCATCACCCTGCTGGTCCCCGTGTTCCTGGCTCTGGGGACCATTTGGCACTTGGAGGTGGAAATGAAGGTCAGAAACCACAGCTGCTTTGACTCGTCTTCCAGTTACATATTCCAGTCAAAATGGCTGGTCCTTTAGCTGTTTTCCCATTACACATCACACAACTTTACTCACGAGCTGCCGGTTTCAACTGATGCGGTCTTGCTGTGCAAAATGTGAGAGAAAACGCTTTGTCAGCTGGCTTGCCTGAGAACAGCCATCAACACGACTAACACACCCTGCCCAGCCAGGGAAATGCACAGCGAATCATTCCCGCAGCTGTGGTTTGTGCACCTCCATCCGGGTGCATGGAAAACGCGCTTCATATTAAACCCAAAGCACACAGTGGACATAAATTTATACAAAAGTACTAAATTGTTTCTATTTATAAAGTACAGATTCCTGGCTTGGACTGACTGCAAAGAACAAATCCTCCATCCTGTAACTTGATTAAAATGCATTATGAAGGGAAGATGGCAGCAAGGCAGCATTTTCAAGTTAGGAAAAAAGCAGCCGGCGTGCCCTGCTGAATGTCCTTCTGAGCAGCAGGAGCTGCTTTAGCAGACTGCGGCTTGTGTGCTGCTCACCCAGATAAGACCAGCTCCAGAACGCCACTTTTTCCATTCCACATTTCCATTTAAAATTCCTGTTTCATATGCTATTCTGAGACCAGTTACTCTCAATCTGGATCTTAATGCAAATATTTAAAGCTCAAGATAGAGAGAGGAATAGCTAGCTCGAGCAACTGATAAAGCGCTAGAAAGCCTTTTATCTCCCCGAGTTACCATTTCACATTGGATCCAGCGCGGTAAGTAATGGAGCGTGGTCACGCTGGTCAGAAAGGTTCATTGCCAGCGAGCTGACGTCACCAGCAGCATTTGTCAGCAGGCTCCCCGTGCTCCTGGACTTGTCCTCGTCTTCCACCAGCTCCTTTTTCTCCCTTTCTGTAGCACCTATATCTGTATGAGTAGCTGATCTTCTGGTGTCCTTACATTTAGCATTTGAGGTCTACAAGAAAATTCCAAGAAGACATTCCTGGGTTGTATCTCCAACTGCATCTGAGTTAACAGCAAAATGCCCCTGATGTTGCTTTTATAGGGATAATCAAATACATGTGCTGAACAAATATATCTCTCATAAAACAAAACGTCTGAATTAAAAGAAATCAGATCCTGCTGAAATCTTCAGCAGGAAAATCAAACTATTTCTTCTTAAATTAACCTGGCCTTCAGTCCCTTAACACCTAATTGTTACTTCCCTGCTATCCACTAATGGGCTGTAAATCAAAGGAATTGCAACAGATAATTGGAACTATTTAAATTCTTATTGATTTGGCTCAGTAGCTTCCAGCTTCAGGACTCTGTCTGTGCCAATGCACTGTGTGTGTGCATGTATGTGTCAGTGCGCACACCTGCACACAACCTGTAACATTCCTGCTGCTGCTCCTCACCTGCTCATATTTCACTCTCTCGGCCCAGAGGACCCCTTGCTTCCGAGCTGTCACCAGCTCCTGCGCACAATGACAGGTTGGACAGACTCACTGCCCTCCCCTTTGGCCCATTCAGAACTTGCTGAATCAGTCCCAGCCATACCAGTCTCCTCATCTGGCTTCGGTACCCCCAGCTAGGCAGAACTCATGCCCAGTGCAATCAGTCCAGGTAGTTTCCCTCCCTGATTAATTTGGTGCCTGATACCTTGATCTGGTGCCTGGTGTTTGGGTCCGGTGTCATCTCTTTTAACCCTCCTGCACAGCATGTGAATTCTGACTCTTAAATAGGTACCTCACCAGACAAAAATAAATTGCGTGTTGCATGATGCCACGAGACTCCCAGCAGCACCTCCAGGACCCACGGGGGCCTGAGAAACAGTTTCTCTCTGCATTACTGCACACTGGAAATATTTATCTGCTCTAATGAAGAGATACAAGTGAAACAAAACACAAGTAATGCTCACAGCACTAAGGGAGATAAAGGCAGCACCACCAGCATGCACAGATATATTGGAAGGCCTTGAGAAAACCCTACAATTTGTCTCACCTGATGCACAAAGGACAGCCGTGACCTGCTGCAGCCTGTGCAGCACTCATTGCTCCCTGCAGCCAGGTGGAAAACAGCAGAGCAGAGCTGAACCTGAAGCCATGGCAAGGTCAGAGAAATTAAACATCTCATTTTTTTTTTTTAATGTTATCAGTAATGAGGTTTTGATTTTTTTCCCAGAATACCCGAAACATGTATTATGCTTGCTGTGTGTTTTCATTTCAGAAGATAGTACAGCCAATATGGCACAGCACACTTCGAAGCAGAGCATCTCGATCCCACCTGGTTTTAATTAAAAATACCGTGAACAGGTCCTCTGGAGCATGTTGCGTTAGTGCTGGCAGGTCTTCTGTCAAAGCCTTTCTGCAAGGCAGGCTTGAAGTAACCAAACTGGCGTCTCCATCGTCAGCAGGGTTTACTGAAAATAGCAACATTTGTATGCGCTGAATATTTTCTCACTCAAGGCAAGTTGGATATTTTCTATCAGATTATCCGCAGGTGGTAATCTGTTGATGCTCTAATGCTACTGAAATAAAGACAGCACAAAAGTGAACTGTATGACTTCTGTCTCAAGGAAATCTAATGCAATGTGCCACTTCAAATTTTAGTCATATGGCCTTACACCATGAAGAACAGTGGGGATTTTGGCACAGCCTTTCCCAGCTGCACGGCATTCCACTCTTACCTTTTTTAATACAGCATTATAAGACAAATATTATTAGAGCAAGGAGTTTTAAAATCAAACTACTTGAAAGTTTAGAGTATGGAGGAACACATCAGTCCCTACAGACTGCAAGCAGCACCAGGACGAGCAGCAGAGTATGCCTTCCCTGCCATGCCAAAAAGTATTTTAAATCCTTGTGGAGAAAGCTCCACAATTACATATGAGGGAAAGTGTCTCAGCAAGTAAATACTCGGAGATTTCCCCTGATGAAAGGGCACGCTGGCTGCCAGGCTCCGAGACAGTTCAACATCACTGTGCAGCTCAGGCAGGAGCTGATAAATAACCCGTGATGGGTAACGAGGAAAAAAGTTCATTAATTAGAGGGCTTGGAAGCCTTCCATTGGGAAAAGGGAACAGGGAGTTTTCCTGTTGATGTTACAAATGATCCTTTGCAAGGAGGGTGTTAAGGGAGACGGGCTGGGACATACGTGCACATTCTGCTGCTGGCAGATCATCTACATAAAATGCCAAATATTAAAGTAACTATTCCCCGGGCTCTAAAGGAAGATTTCATCTCTGTTTGGAAAGATAAATCTTCCCCTATTTCACAGCTCCAGCCACGTGGGCTGTCACAGACCTCCCTGCCCGTCTGTAACAAGACGGAACACGGCTGGTGTCCTCCAACCAGCGCTGCTGTGGCGGTGAGGTGATTACAGGAACAAAACCTGCTCCATCTGAAGAAGGGATGGCCACCTAGACCTAACGCCTACCAGCACCACTGATCAAAAACACTGCTGAGGATAAAAAAGGACTGCAGACTTGTGCTGTTAGGTCTTTGCCAACTGCCTGTCCCTCTGCAGGGGTGCAGCAACGCTGCTTCTTGCAGAACTCAGAACAAGCAGCAAGCATTACCTGAAGGGGCCCTCAGTGTGTTTTGGCTGCCCTTAATCTAAGAAAATTAAATTAAAACAAAACAAAACCACTAACACAGCAGAAAGAGAACAAATTTTGCTTTAAAATGATTATTGAAAACTGATGACAAGCTTATATAAGCAAAAATATAACCAGGTTTTGCACTTTTCTTCCACAGCCCTCATACCCTGTGAGGTCTCATGGCCCTGTGCAGAAACTTCCCACCCAGCTGCAGCCCTGCAGGGGGGCTAGGGCAAACGCACTGAGTGCAGGGGGTGCTTGACCCTCAGCCCCATGGAAGCAAGATAGGCTGGGCACTGCCGGGGCACCAGGTTCTGCTGCAGATCTGGCCTAGAAACAGGGGATGGGCTTTCAGCTTCACAATTCGGCCGTGCCACGTTATGCTTCAAGGCCACTGAGTAAAGAATAAACGTATTGTATAATATGGTGAATAGATACATCCTTTAATACACCCAGCTGCAAGTTAACCAAGTGCATCTCACAAAGCATCAAGCCCAGGGTGCTGCTGATGAGGACTTTGGAACAAACAAGGGGATGCCAAGCTCCAGGGAACTTATTACAAGTGATAAACTAATTCACCATCTGCATCTTTGTAGTATTTGTCATTTGTCAGTTTTCTAGCAAAATTTTTTATTGACAGATAAGCTCAAAGAAACAACACATTAGGCTGAAGATCCATGCAAAGAAATTTACAAAGCCAAATATATGCAGGATAAATTTGTTTCCAAGGAGCATGCTCAGCTGAGAAATGGGGAATACCAGGAGCCCAGCTTGTCCCTCCTGCCAAAGTGGCTGGTAGTGAAACATCTGTGAGAAAGTCTATGCAGATTTGAGGAATTATTTAAAACTAAGCAATACTCAAAAACAGCAGCTTTTTTGTGGATAATTCACACACAATAAGGAGGATGGGATTTGTCAAGCAAATTGCTCATTCAGTAAAAGCTGATAAAAAGCTCTCCTAGGTCACCAAGCCATTTTAGACTCAGGATGCCTGATGCACATTTCTCTAGGCTGCCTGGTTTCCAGCCAGCTGTACCAGCACTTTGTCCCACTGACGCGAGTTCAATTTGCATTGAGTGCCAAGATAATCAGAGCTGTGATCATTTACATGAAAGAAACCCAAAATAAATAAATAAATAAACAGTCTATAGCTCCATGGAAACATGACGACTGTGTAATTAATTCTTCCCAGGCACCGAGAATTCCCACATGGCTTGAACCGATGACTTCAGCATGTAACATTTGGAAAAGACACAACATAAACAGCAGCTGAGGCAGAAAAGCACTGGGGCAAGTCCGAGAAGATTTCATTTTGATGGTGCCAAACAGCAGGAAAGGCTTCCCTCATCTCAAGGTCCTCAGAGACCAAAGGCTGAAACATCCCTTGGGCACCCTACCCTCCAGCTGGGATATCTCCTCCTTTCACCTCCTCCTCGCTCCCCCTCCTGCGATGATAAGATTAATGGCTTTGTGAAGCCTGCCCAGATGCTGTTCCTCTGGAAGTTCCACCTCAAGACCTGCTATTTCCTCAGTCACTTCCGTGTGACCCAATCACTGGGACAAAATGCCCCATTTGGATCTCGAATTCTTCATATTAATAATGTCATACATTACATTTGACAGCCTCTAACTGATTCTCTGACTTTTATATGGCAAAAACTTCTGGCAGTGTTATTGGCTTTCCCTGTTTTATTAACTGGTCTGGCTGGCAGCAAAATCCCCAGCAGAAATGAATGTTCCCGGGGGAGTTCTTCAAAGGTTAGGTCCTCTCATGCCGATGCAACGCTTTTGGCAGTGTTCAAGAAGACAGATTAATCACTTAGCTAGGCCTACATCCTAAGCACAGGATGAAAAAAAAATATAAAAAATTCAGTCAGTTGCTTAAAAATAGGCTTAAGCATTTCAATATACGTTACATAAATTTAGTTCCTGGTAATCAAGCACTGAAACAGGGACAGCAGCAGAGAGGACAATGAGGCAAAGAAATGAATGTTCATTACCAGCCCAAAGAGAACGAAGCAATATAGGAAAGAGTGGAATGGAAAAGATCCCTGGTGTGATGTAGGAAACTTTCCTTTTTTCTTAAGAAAAATGCAGTGGTTAATATGAGAGGTTTGCAATTGGAGATAATTCACAGCTGCTGAGGATGCTGATGTTACAAGCCAAAGTCACTCACCAATGGATTCTCTGTATTAGTCTGCAAAAGATCGCCCCAGTTTCTCCCACAAACAAACCGCTGTACTGCGCTCCTGCAGAGCCAACATTCAACCAGAAGCACAAGGGCCAAGAGAAAACAGCATCCAAGCAATCCCGATGAGCCACCGTTTGTTGTAACTCTACGTCCAGTCCATTACTGGCCCTTCTGCATCCACAGAAACACAAAACTTGGGTAATAGTTACCTTCTGGAGATGCTCACAGCAGAGAATCTGTCACCATGAAGGGACTTAAGACCAATGGTCTGCATGGAGATAAATTCATAGGAGAGCCTGGTGATGGGTGAGATATTCCTGAGAAGCGTCGAATGAAATTAGTGCTGTTGAATACATCTACGGCTAATGGGAGAATGGAGCAGAAGCCCTTTCAGCCTTCCAACATGAGCACTGACATGCAGCCAGATGGGCAGGATGCCCAGGCCTCTCCCATGTCCTTCCCTAAAAATGGGGTCCATCTGTTCGCATCCCAAATTCACCCAAAATCCCACAGAGGTGAAGGTCTACAGAGCCTAAAGGGTGTCTGGGCCCTCCCTTCTTTCCCTCCCTCTCTGCCCCCAAAGCCATCTGGAGCAGTCCATCTCCTTTCCCCGGTTTCCTTCCAACCCAGCTGCGGATCTTGCTCGAGGTCCACCTTGCAGACTAGCCCCAGGATCTTTGGCTCTTGAGAGGGACGAGCATTGCTCCCTAAGAATTTTATCTTCCATTGTACCAAATGCTCTCAGCTCATAAATTGTGCAGAGAAAGAAAAGCTTCTGCACTGTTTCCACGCATATAAAGACAGACAATTGGATAGTTTTTCTTTGTAAACTTACAATACAAGAAAAGCGTTGGGGCTTTGCTTAAATTCCAGATTTTTAATTCCATCACATAACAAAGCTGACACGGTTTGTCTGCCTTCCAGAAATTAGAACAGTAGCCAGCAAATTAAACCAGATCATTCAGTCTTTGTCAGATTAGTGCAAATCCCTTCCTAACATGCAGAACAGGATGAGCTTGAAATTAGCAGAAAGAAATGAGAGAACATCTGAAGTTTCATGCACCGTATCTAGACTTTAAAGACCTGGCACAGGCTATACTGCAATGTTCCTAACAACTTCGCTGGATGCTGGAGCATACTCGTAGACTACTGCAAGAATATTTGTACAAAAATAAATACAAAAGAACAGCTCTCCTCCCATCTCTGATTGCTACTCTGAACAGATACTGCCTTGCATATTATGGAAAAATATGTGGTTTAGATAGAGGAATTTATAAGTCTTTTAAATTCATAAATTCCTCTTTTTTAGAAATAATCTATCACAATAAATTGAAAACCAAAATCTTAGTACCATTTCATCAGAAGTGATGAGGAAACTCATTTATCCTTTAGTCTGCAAATCTCCTTATTTCAGAACAGGCAGCCCTTTGAAAATGCTGTCGTACATTTGTTGTGGCAAAGGCATTTCATTTCCAGATTCCCAAGCATAAACTCTTCTGGAAAAAAAAAAAAAAATGTCATGTCTTTCCCATTGTGCCCAGCGTATTTTGCACAGGGTACAGACAAAGGGAAACTGAAGACATTATGCTTCAGCAGCTAGTTCTCTGCCTTCCTGAAGGATACCTTGTGTCTGTACAGACCCTTTTTCAAGCACACCGTGTGTTAGGACGGAATTTAGGCAGCAGAATCTGTCCATCATCGTGGGGTGAAAAGTCATGCAAAGAGAAGAGTTTCCCTGTGCACATCCGTACGTACAGATATAACTGTAAAACTCTGCCAAGTGTTCAGACTAACCGATAATTTATTTGTCAAGTTTCATTTATTTCTCTTAAAAATGTTCAAGAGAAGATGTTGAATTTACTCTTGACATTTCGCCCCTGTAGATAATAGCTTGAATAAACATGGTGTGAATATTCACTGCTCAAACCTTAAAATTTGGACTGTCAGTCAGTTACATAAATTGCAGCATTATTGGTTTTCCTTCATGACATATGTAACTAAGCAACAAATAATGAATTTAAATCCTGAATTTAATTCATTTTGCCCTTTTCATGGTGAGAAGTGATACAGAGATCTCAGCTCAGCAGGAGCTGGGGTTCTGCTGAAGGTGGAGAATCAGACAAACTTCTCAACTCAAAGCCCAAATAATGCTCCCTGTTCAGGGTCTGAATTCACAGAGTGAGCATTATTGCCTGGCGAGGCTCAGTTCCTCAGTTATTCCTCAAAATTACTTCAAAATATCAAGAATGGTGTCAAGATTAAGCTTGTTCTTGATGCAGAAGACCATGCAGGACCACCTACGTGTGCACAGCCAGCCAGCTTCATCGCTGGCTATAAACCGCCAGAGCAGCCTAAAGAATTTTGAACTGCTGCAGTTATTCACAATCAGACATGGGATCAGTGAAGACAAACAGCTGGAAAAGCTGCAAAATAAGGAGCTTGGAAGAGATATTTGTCATTTAAAACAAAAATTGAAGACTTCTACGAGAAAAAATGGCAGGATAACCTTAGAATAAGAGGTATTAAGGTACTAAAGGGAGTAACCTTTAAAGCCTGCCTACAGAATGCATCCCTGAAGTCCCGAATCATAATAGCAGAGGAGAGGAAGAGAGCCTTGAAATAAAGGAACATCACTCCCAAAATATCCCAGAGATGACAGAAAGTGCAGAAGCTTAATGCTGAAGTATTTCATTTCTTTGATAAAACCTGAACTCTTTAGCAGCATGGAGTGCAAGAGGAAAGAGAAAGAAAGGATAATAGGAGGGAAAATAAATCTCTTCTGCTAAATGCATTCAGTAGTGTAGTGATAGGGATAGGATTACATTCAGTTTAATCTGAATGGATAACACCGTCCTGGATATTATCTGCAGTTTCCTCAAAATCTTCTCCGAAACATGGCTTTCGAGTGTCTTTCTGCAGCAGCAGCTCTGCTCCCTGGCCGTGCCACTTAGCACAGCACTCTGCTGCTCTGCAAAACGGGCCTCGAGACACCACACAGAGAGAACAGTTTAATTCAAGGGAACCGGTGAACAGGGAGTCGGGAGGTCTGAGCCGGCCAGTTGGCACGGGGACTATCAATAACAAACAGACCCAGACAAGAAGACATAGATGGGACTGCAGGAAGACCCACCAAAACATCGGCCATGAACATTCACTTACTTTGTGAATCTGTGCAAAGCTGGGGAACCACTCCCTACTTTGCAGTAACAGGTTGCAATACTGCGTTTGCCCCTGGCTGCTCCAGCTCCTGGCTCCAAGTGCCCCTACCCTCAGTTTCTGTGAGGCAGGAGTGGACGATCCCACCGAAACCCAGGAGCTGTTTGGTCTTAATTCATTCAGTTCATCGGTGAATACCCCATGGCACGAGCACATCCCCTGAGCATCCCACCCCGACAGCTTCTAAAGATGCTACCCAGATACCGGGCAAGGATTACCTTATGTGATCAAATAACACGGTGCCAAGCATAGGACAGACAAAATAGATGAGGAAGATTAGTTCTATTTTTTATGGCAAACTTCCTATAGGTGCTTAATTAACAACGCTATAAAGGCCAATCACTTGGTGGTTCCCAGCTCCGCGCGTTTTCTGGGCGACACAAGGGCACCCAACAGGGGTGAGTGGTTGCACCACCTCTGCTCGGAGTAATCTGTCACTTCACAAAGGGCTGTGGTGCCATTAACTGGGTTAATTGGGTTCATAATTGTTGCCAGGCTGGACATCTGTGCTCAGCTGCTGCCACTTAAGAAGAAAAAAGGCAAGTTCCTTGAAATGCTGCGGATGAGAAATCTGGCTGCATAGTGCTCTTGCATCCCATAGAGTCATGGGGAGAAAGGGGGTGCAGAAGAGAACCCTCTTGGCTGGAGATATTTTCGTAAATTCAGAAGTTATTCCAAAAACACACTTTCCAAAACAGGAGACCCTCATTTCCCGGAATGGGTGTGGGAAATTTTCTAGGTAAATAAGCTAGGCTGAAGTGCAAATGGGATTTGGCAAAAAGAAAATATCAAGGGAATTCTTTTAGCTGGCAAAATGTTTATTATGAAGAAATATACTAGAAATTTCTCAATTCCAGTACAGCACCTTTCTCCAAGAAATTAATAGGAGGAAGAAGTTACTGTTTTCTGGCTCGCAGATCAAAAATGCGATCATCTCCCTCGTTCCAGCTGAGATGGGCATGGGAGGAGGAAGCTTTAATTAATCTGGGTAATAGCAGAATTACAGGTAAATGGTAATTTAACTTGTATGTATTGAATTAGACAGCATTCTGTGAAAATTCCCAACTAAAGATGTATGATCAACGAAAAACGAGAGAGCAGCTCAGGCTTTTTCTTTCCCCGAAGCTACCGTCTGAAGCGTGCCTGTTCTCTGTGACTGACGTTCCATTTTTGATGAGTTTTGTTTTCCTTTTATCTGCTTTAAAGAGTGACACTACGATATTTCATGGGATTAGTGACTCGAGTAATGTGAGTAGGTTGGTTGGCATGATTAGCAGAAGCTAAAGCGAAGCAGCATTTGCTAGCTGCGGAGAATTGAGACAATGTGGCTAGCCGCAGCAGCTTATTAAATGTATAATGAGCTCAGGCAACTTATAAAAGGAATCAAAATTCTGTAACACAGGGAAGAAAAGTTCTTAAGTCCCACCGTATTCCTACAAGACTTTGAGGTGACACAAGATTACTATGAAGTATTTAGAGAATAGACATTTAATTGAACACAAGAGTACAGGAAAGTATTTAGCACAGCACATCTTTCAGAGAATTCCAAAGGTTCAACAAGGCAACGTTTGCACCGCAGAGTTACAGAGATGCTCTGCTTGGGATGCTTCTTTCATCATGGACCATTTTTTCCTACCGGTGAAGTATCACCGTTCAAGTCTGTACATTGTTTGTGGAGATCTTTTTTAGCCCTCTGTCATCTGCTGTACGTGTATTCCCCCAGCATCGCAATATTCTGACTTTAATCAGACCCTGCTTTGATTTCAGCCTCTCTCCCCCTGGCTTTGCCTTGCAGAGCTCTCTCTGCAGCTGCTGCCACAAAGAGATCGCAGCACGCCTGCCTGAGTCATCTGGTGAGGTTGCTACTGGCCTGCAGTGCAAAACAACATTTGCAGCAACTCTCCAACTGCTGAGTTGTACAGAAGCTTACCTGTGCTGTAGTTCTGATGGCTTGCCTGCATCCTTCCCTTCCACATGTCCCACCTGCAATGAAATTAGGTTTTGGCCATACAGGATTTAATGGAGCATACCTAAAGAGATACCAATCTTTATCTATAGAAGTGCAGGGCTGTTCAAACAGCGGCTGTGTGGGCAGGTGATGTAAATCTCACTGGACAATGCAAGAAATTAGAAACAGCTGCAGGCAAGTGGCAGCACTGCCAGGCCAGCCTCACCAGGGCTACCAGTTTGAGTTTTAACTTGCGGTCAGGCAAGAGACTCCCCATTTCCATCGAGATGCCAATGCCCCATTGCTTCCCAAGCACAACAGAACTTTCATTGTCCAGCACAGAAACATCCCTGCTGCCAGGATGCTGCAGGGGTCCTGCTGCTCTGTGGTTGTGCTTTACCACTACAAAGCAGATGCTCCTCCTGCCTCCCAAACTGCTTGTAGCTGTCTGGGAGCACAGAGACTCTACGGAAGGCGGCACGATGCTTAGACTATGCCATCCTCTGCGTAGGTGAAGAAGTAAAAGACAAAGCAATTGTTGCTGGGAAGTGAGGGATTCATGAAACCAGAGCTGCGGTCCCTCTTTAGCAGCCAACCTGCACAGCATCGTCCCCAGAGCCTCAGGTGCCATTTGCACGTTCTGTCGTGCACGGCACGTGGATCAGCAGAGAGCAGTGAGCCCGCAGCTTGCACTGAGCACTGACAAAATTCAGGAGTCTGCCTCCTTTCCGCTCCTCACATACCTTTACAAGTCCCATTTCCTGATGAAATTCAGATTCTGGAATTGATGATGGTTTGAAAGTGAATGGAAAACACTAATTCAGCCCAGACTCTATAGCTTTGTGCTTATTAAGCACTTCTCTGATTTGGGGAAATATGCGCTATCTCAGGGTTTTTCAACCATGTTCCTCCAATAGCAAGGAAAATGTTTTTTCATTTCCTTTTGTGGGGAAATATATACAAGCCAGGCACGAGAAAGGCCTCACTTCATGTAAAATGTAGGAAGATATAATGGAAGTTCCACAATACCCTTTCAAAGTACCTTAATACACGTTAGGCAGACTATTTCAGCTCCTGAATTCATTCAACCTTCCCCTGGCTTTCAGTTAGAGACTTGTGAAATATGCTGTTTTTATGATTAGAGCACCGCCATTCAGAGGCTTGACTTCAGCCATTCATTTAGCAAAACCCCTTTGCCCGGCCACAGAGAGTAATCCCAGCTCCGTCCGCCGCGGACATCTGCCCCCGCTCCAGCCAAGACCCAGAGCCGCGTGCCTCCGATCTTTTATTTCTGTCCTATTGCTCCCAACTCAACGTTAAAGAAATTATTTTAAAATAACCAGCCTGAAGAGCTGCTCATTCACTGGCTGCTGATGGCTTCTGTGCATTTTCTGCTTGCACAGAAGATATTATTCCGGGAGGGAAGTGGCAAAAGAGACATTCACAATTCACTTATAAACGTGCTCACATGCCAACAAAGGCACTGCCAAGCGCAGCCGTGGATTTCCATGAGAAAAGGGAGACAGAGTGCTTTGGGGTGCAGCGAGAGGACGGAGCCTTGTCAGCTGCTTGAACAACCAGATCGGTTCTCGCTGCAATGAGATAGCAGAAACTTTATCGTAAAACACACGCCGCACTCTCTGCAGATTCATGCATTGTTTGAAAGAAATCCTGCACGTGCTGTTCTGTAACTGGGATGGACTTCCATCACCTTGCTCTAAACGCAGCGCTCAAGAGAACAGGAGGGCAGGCGGCAGGCTGCAGCTCGCGTCCTCAGAGGGTCTGTGCCTTTCCTGCACACGCAGCTCGATCCGCACACACCATTTTAAAAGAAACCCTTCGGTTTGAGGTGAAAAGGGAAAAAAAATATTTGGGTTAATAATTCCAGGCTCCTTCTCACAGCAAATTCTCCACTCAGAGGGAAAAAAAGACGCAGGCAGAAGGTAGCGAATTAGCCGTAAAGGGCAGATTTTGACCTGATAAAATTGGCGTGGCTATTTAGGGAGCAAGATTTCATTAGAGTTGCTATAGCAATTGGAACAGTTTGGCAAAACCTAATGAAGGATTATGACAGAAATAGAGAAGGCTATAAAGCATCAAAGCTACAGGAACAGCAGCTTCAGAGGTTTCTGAGCCAAATCCCTCTGGAAGTACACCGATCTCCCTGGAAGATATCACACTCATTTCAAACATTTCTCGGGGGTATTTGCTGAGCAACGACTGCAATACAAAACAGAGTGCCCTCTCCACTGCAGAGTTATTCATGGATTTTCTCCTCCAAGAGGCACACTCTGTTATTAAATGCTTTATAATACTTGGCACCTCTTGTCAGGGTGGTGCAGAAGTTACTCCTGACGCTGTGCGTTAACCTCCTCGAGGCGGTGCCGGATTCGTCCCGGGGCTGAGCAAGCTGAGCTGGAGACGTGAAGCAGGGGCGAGGCAGGGACGTGCATGAAGGGGCTCCAGGCACCGAAATGAACCTCAGGCCCAGGAGCAGGGCTACCTGCAGGGCTCTGGCCCACACCAGGTGCCCCACGCTGCAGGATGACTCCTGTGCTGTGCTAAAAAATCAAAGCCGCCCTCCGGGGGATGCTCACACAAACACCGCGTGGGGCCAGAACTGTGCTCGGCAGCTGCGCAGCTATAGATAGATTTATTCCACTCTAGGATGCTCAGCACAACCTCTCCCACCAGGGGAGAGAGTCTTCCCCTGGATCAGAGGCTGAGAACACAAGTTGCCTCCGAACCAGCAAAGCACGCACAGCTCCCACCCCGAACAGGCAGGCACCGAGCAGACCCAGCCGCCGCTGCTCACCCACTGCAGGATGCGTCATGCATCACCCCCAGCTCCCCCAGCTGCCTGCTGCTCCTTTTGCCTCTGTTTTCACCGTCCTTGGTTTCCATAGGCACCTGCAAACCTACAGCCAGCTTTTGGGAAGGAGAACGGCACTGATTTGGGGTGCAGGGTTTTGGGATCTTGGAGGTACTGAGTAATTACAACAGTCCACTGCTAATGAGTGTTTGGAACGTGCCTCAGCACCAAAAATTTGGCATCTTTTTTTTTTTTTTTTTGGAATTAACATAATTGCTGGCAGGAGAAAAAAACAACTTTAAAATCTTGGAACCTTGACACGTCAAGTCAGCATGCTAACCATGCTGTGGTACCTTCACACCACTTCTGAAAAATGACCCTGACGCTGCCTCTGTCAGAAGCAACAACAAGCAGAGGGTTTGCTTGCTGCGTCAGTGCAGAGGGCGCACGCAGCACAGTGTTCACAACCATCTGCTGATGGTTGCATTACACCTTGGGCGATGTCTCGCTTAAACCAAAGCCATTAGCCTACCAGGTACTATGTCTTTAACTGCAGCCAAGAAATAAAGCTCTTGTTATCTGACTATCTTAATAAATCCTATCTTTTAGGCTGCCTTAAATACTTCAGAGCTAGACAAAATAATGACATTTTAATTTTGAATGAAGGAGCTATGTCTGTGCGTGTGCTGTGCAGCGTCACACCCCGCTGTGCTTCATGTGGCTGGGGGAGAGAAGGCCGGGGGGGGCCACCCACAGCGAGCCAGCCCC
The DNA here is from genome assembly GCA_013399715.1 of Alectura lathami. Classification (NCBI taxonomy): domain Eukaryota; kingdom Metazoa; phylum Chordata; class Aves; order Galliformes; family Megapodiidae; genus Alectura; species Alectura lathami. Next base: position 14,846 of record VXAV01006346.1, on the reverse strand, counting down.
ACACTGGGCACAAGGGGCTGCAGGCAGGGCTGGGAGTGAGATGGGTTTGTGTTAGGGCCACAACCAGCACAGCTGGGAAAACCAGAGCGCCATCAAACATGTCCAGCAAGTTACTGGGAAAGCCAGCGTCTGGCGTGGCCACCACCGTGCAGGTCAGAGAAAAATATAAAGAGGCGCGTTTGGGATTTTGTCCTAGAAAAGCCTCCTGAGATCTACAGCAACAGGAGCTTGGCTCAGCAGCACTTCCCACGCCTGCTCCGTGCAGCCAGCGAGGATGCCCCAGAGCTGGAGAAGTGCTGGTGGAAATTCAGGAGCGCAAGCTTTTAATCTCCCTCCAGAAGGTTTTCCTTGCTGCTACCTCTGATCACACCGGTTATTTCTCTTTGTCATATCAGGTGTCTAATCCCTCTATCAGGTTCCAGTGCTCAGTCTAAATGCCACGCCATGGCATTCCCACTTAGCATTTAGACTAAGGGCTCAGTGCTGATAGAGGGATTAGACATTTTCTATCTCCCTGCCCCATATTCTAATACATTTGAGGTCAGAAAATGATTTTCCTTCTGAACTTTCTGTTTGCCACCTTTCAGTTTCAGTGAATGTTGCTTAGTGCTCACAAGAAGAGATCAGGAGAACGGCGTTTCCCAGCTGATACAAGAACATAATGTACTGTTGAGCAGAAAATGGAGAGGAAAACACTTGCTTCCCATTTTGCACGATTCATTCAACTTCAGCTATCACTCATAACAGCCACCGCTAGCACACACACTGCCTGTTTATCTGGTTGCATCACAGCTGGTACAACGAGGCTCAGCAGGGAATGCCACTTTAGGAAGTGACCGCTGATAATTCATGTTTCACACCACATCTCCCTTGTTCAAAAGGAATAACCTTAACGGAGGTTCAGAATTGAATCATTCCTACAAAAAGAGACATAATACATGCAAGGGCAGGAAGACCTAAGGAAGAAAATTATAGTGGTGTGCATGTGAAAGAGGGCTGTACGCTGATGGTCTGCAGCACTTTGTCTGCAGAGATTACAAGCTGTTATCAATTATAATGTCCTTCTGGCATGATACTGTTTTTTTCCTGAATGAAAATTCTTATCGAGTTATTACCAGTAAGAGGGAAATAAACTACTTTGCTAGAAAGGGTACAATCCTGCATGATAATCTACTTCACTTTTTCCTTCCAGTTACTTCTTAGGCCACTTTAGTCTTGGCACAAAGCCATTTCAGGACGTTTGCAAACAGAGCCCAACACCCAAAACAATGTTACCCTGATAGCACAAACACATTTCCTGATAGTGTGAGGCAGTCTGGGGAAAGAAAACCCAAAAACCATCGAGCCAGGTCTTGCTTTCTCTTCTTTGAAGGGATGGACACGGAAGCCCTTCCAGCACCCGAGGTAAGTGGACTCAGCCTGAGAAGTTTTTAGCTTGTTCCAAGTTCATTTGGCTCTGTACAGCTGACACAGTTCTCCTAGGGCGATGGGAACAATTCCTCCATCCCACCAACCCAGAAACCCAAGGAAAGCCAAGGGGCCTTGCTCCACTCTGCTTCTGGTGCTGAGCAGTGACCGACGAGAGCTTAGCTGCCTGCAGAAACAGCAGTGCATCCCCCTGATAAACTGCACGGGTGGCTGCAGTGGGACCGACACGCAGGCAAGAAGGCCTCGAGGTGACACCAGCTTTGAGCATGGCGGAGCCACCCAAGCAAGTATTTCAAGGCATTGAGCAACTCCTGCTGCCAGGAGCTGGGGGCATCCTGCATCAGCTTCTTCACCAACTACACTGGAGGGGCTTGATATAGGGTTGTTATCATAAAGGCACTAAAAAAACACCCCTTTTCCATCGGTTTCACACCAAACCGCACTACCACCACCCCCCACAACCCTGATGTTTGCAGGCTGCTTTTGCACCTCAATGTCTCTGCTTTCTTGCAAGGCCACTGGTACAACCAAATGGAGGAGAACAGTGAAGGCGCAGACAATTGAGATGGGAATCAGGCCAGCATCAGCCCCTAACCCAGTCTTTTCAGCCAGCTTCCATACTCACAGGAAAAACCTTTCTATCCCCAGTGACCTTAAAGGAGGGCTGGGAAAACCAGACCCCCTCAGTGAAGCTTCATCTTCCTGGAGTGGCTCAAAATATGCAAGGACACAGTAATAACAACAGGAAAAGAACCAAAAAGCCTGGATTCACTAAAAAATAAGTGAGAGCATCTCCCAAACAGTGCTCTTCGTCCCCCTCCCTCAACCACCTGCTGTTGGTGCTCCCTCCCACACTTGGTGAGCGGGGTCACCACGGAGTAACAGGCTGCAGCACGCTTGGCACAGTCTGCAGGAGCTGGGGGTGCACCAAGAGGCTGCCCTGTTCTTAGAACTTCAAAACAGGCAAAAGCAAGAAACAGCAGCACTGGGGGAAGTTTTCAGCATGGTTACACGAGCAAATTTAAAGCATATGGGCAATCCAATGTGTTCAGGATGTGTTAGAGCTCATTCAGCGATCGCCAGTCAGCTATCACGCAAGGTTTCACACACTTAAGATTTCCTTTTCAGTCTCACAAACAGCCCAAAGGCACCTCACCCGCAGGAGGAAAATTAGAATTCACCTCATTTAAAGGGTGTTCATTAATTTGTTGTCTGACAATATGAACCGTAAGTAACTTACCATCGGGAGGATTTCTAGTCTTTGGTTCTGGTGCTAAATAATATCCATTTGCTACCAAATGAAAATATATATATATATATAACTTCATACAGGATGTACAAGACAGCTGGTTCATCCATCCTCTCCTAAAAATGAGAGCAATATTAGGTATTGTTGATTATATTGTTCCACTGGGAGACAGAAATAAACCTGAACGTGGAAACTTCAATCACCTCTTCCAATTTACTAAAACAAAACAACATCTGAAAGAAATGTTGTACCTTTTTTTTTATAGCAATATGCAATGTGAAAATGCAATTCATATTTGTGAATAAATAACTGATGATAGTAGATCTTTTGTAACACCAAAAATTTGTTACATAAAGCTGCAACAATTTTCCTCTGAGAACTAAAATGCTTCCTTTTGTCTTAAGTATTCCAGTGAACCATAAGAAATTTTTAACTTGAAGGGTGAAACTAATAGGTGGCTTGGGGTTGAAAGAGGGGGAAAAAAAAAAAAAAAAAAAAAAAAAGGAAAAAGAAATAATTTTTAAAAGAGAACAGCTGTTCTTGGAGCCTAGTTCCCCAAGGGCAGTGATCCCTCTGCAAGCGAGGATTAACCCGTCTCCTGTATATCTGCTCCAGAAATTAAGGGCTCTTCCAGCAAAGGCATGCGATTTCTGCCAGGTTGTCTTCCGCGGGGAGAACGGCTGGAGCTCGATATCCTTCGGTGAGCAGTTGCTTACAAGGTTCATTAACACTTACAGAGAGCGCATAAAGTTTGGGTTCCACCTCTGGCAACCTGCTCCTGGGCACTGCTGGTCCCACAGATGCAGCCGTGGGTCCACGAAGGTCAAACAAGATTCACAGCATGCTACGCTTGTGAAAAGAAGAGACCTGCTCTTTCCTGCGCCCTTTATCCCATGAAATGCACCGTGCTCACAGACTGAGCCCAGCTGGGCACCAGGGGACTTCCCTCTGCCCCAGGCTGTCAGCCACCGGCTTGCATCCGAGTCCAGGGGAAGGATTAATCTGAGGAGCAGACATTTTTAAGGGTGAAATAAGAACACAGCAAAATTCTCCGCTGATGCAGGCTGAGAAGCAAAGTGTAGGACATTCCCCTCAGTAGACGAGACTCTTCAAAAAGTCAGTTTTAATTAAAACCCATGGAAGCTCTTCATTTTTGAGAAGTGGGCTACATTTTGCTTCTGCAGCAACTTCCAGCGGAGCGCCGCTGCCCACAGGTACCCAGTGCCCGGCACCACAAGGTGCAAGCCGTCAAAAAAGAAGCACGAACACAAAGCTTTCTGGCAGGACAAACCGCGCCCCATATTCTCCGCATCTGCTTCAGATCGTAGATCACCACTGGACGAGATCAGCGTGCATCCTGTCTTACTGCAACGTCTTTGCTAGCAGACAGCGCTCTGTGCTGCCCACGGTGACACCTCTCTGTTACACCTGCTGCACGAGGTCTGGCACCACGCAGCAAACATGAGTGAATTAAACCTGAGGTGTAAAGTAAGCAAGCTTTATCATACCCAATTTTACACTTGGGTAAACTTACATACTGGAGACATTTCAATGACCTTCCGCAGCCCCACAGAACGAGCTGGCAAGGGCACAGAGTCCAGTGCTCCGTCACTCGCTGTGGACCCCCCTGCAAGAAAGAATGCGGTTAATGCTCAGCTGACAGCCGAGGGGACACGAAGTCATTACAAAGCTGCCTCCCTCCAGCTGGCCAAAACCCTGCTGCAGCCCCGGCAGGATGCTGCTGGAGCCTTCCACTGCCCCTGTGGACCACAGGAGATGTATTGCCTGGCGACAGAGAGATGTGACAGCCACGGTGTCTGGCACAGAGGCAGGGGCATAGGGGCTCGTTTGGCCCCAGAACATAAAGGGAAGCTACCATTAAGCAAGCAAAGGGATAAAAAGTAATTCTGTTGTCAGAAGAAGGACAGAGTAGCAGAACTGCAAAATTCACATGTCCCTGGTGGGGATGCCAGCCATCCGGGGCTGTGGCTTCCTTTAAAAGTTGTCATCTCCAAAGGAACATCTCCAAAGTTTAGCAAATCCAGTGTAAGCACCAGGAAGCCAGCCACTGGGACATGAACCCCACCACAAAGCTACTTAAATCCCAGCTTCCTCATCGCCTTTATTCCCGGCTGCCTGGCTGGCTGTACACAGAAGCGTTTCCCCTCCTAGCTGACCGCTTCTTCCCTTACCACCCTTCGGTAATGCTGCACTCTCACCTGTTGACCACCACAGGTCACAGTGGTTGCTACTGCATTACCAACGCTGGATTGGAACAGAGGGAGCTGGCGGTGTTAAGAGGCTTTTATTCAGTAACAACCAAGGCCAAAGACGAACTGCTGAGGGGACTGCACTAAATGCAGCTGCTGCAACGGAGGGACTCGGGGTGTAAGGTGATTTCCAGGGCTTGGGGGACAGAGCCTGCAGGCTGGCTGGAAAGACAGACAAGGAAAATGCTCTGCGGTGGGGAGCTCTAAACCTGGATTATTCCAAACCCGAGGTGCTGGTTCACTGGTGTCACTGGCAGCTCCCTGAGATGAGAAAATGCTCATCAGCTTAGCCTGGAATTTGCCGAGTACACAACACATGCAGAGCCATGCTCTTGCACCTTGTTTTAGCGATAATTAGTAACTTATAACACTGGGAGAACAGGAACTAATTAAACACTAAGAGAAGGGAGGCCACTGTGTAATTGGACTAGGGATACCAAGCCAGGCTGGGAAGGATTTGGGACCTGGAAACAAATTCATCCTGCAAGAGTGAATGAGGAAATGTCTTATCATTTCAAGAAAAACCACACTGTTTCTGTGAGCTGCGTGGCCCACTTTGTTTAGTGTCAGGCCGGCAGCCCAACGAGTGCTCTGAAACATGAGATGGCGTTGCACCCCGAGTGGGAGTTGCTGCTTTAATGCCTTCTCGATGCATATTACATGGAGACAAGGGAACGAGCTGTTTTATCACGTGAACTTTACAACCAGAAAAATCAAGCACGTGTCGGTACCACTGCAATTTCATCTGCTCTCTGGTCTCCACAGCATATGGTCTGATGGTGCTATTCCATTTTCCGTCCCTGGGAGAGCAGTTTGGAACTGAGAGAAATAGCATGGTACATTTGAGTTTATGGGGTATTAAAAGGGCTACAGTGAATGGTAGCCCAGGCACCGAGGTGAATTATTTATGGTGCAATTGCACTTTCTCCTAAACTGCCCTTCAGATGGGTCAGGCCTCAGACACACACATTAAGACCTTGTTAAATCCAAAGTCAAGGCTGTGTCCCGCAATGCAGACACCCCAGTATTACATTAAACTGTGTTCAGGTAAAACTCCTTCAAAACTAGCACTCTCGGAACGACAGCACTCAGTTCTCAGCTTAGGGACAGGCACAGCTTTTACATAAACCTCTCTTCCTCTATTTTTAACTCTTTATGGGTGGGATCTCCTACATACCATGACCTAAAGAGGGGGTCTCTCCATTTTCAAAATGCTGGGACAAAACCAGAATCCATATTTTTTTCCTGGCAACAGTGAGCCAAGACTCCTCTTTGCACTCAGGTCCCAGCCAGGTCCATGGAAACTGAATTTGCACAAAAAATGGAACCAGTTCTGCACTGCAGAGTGCTGCAGTGATTTGCTGCTTTCCTTGTGTGCTGTTGCGATGCGGACTTGGCGGTTTGCAGGAAAAAGAGCTAGTCTTCCCAGGCAGGCAGAGGAGTTCTCAGACTAGAGGAGTCCTTCTGCAACCAATGCAGAACACAGCCACTGCTCCGCAGCCCGCAGAGCCCCTGTTTGTGGGCAGTTTGCTTTAGCCAGGATGGCAGCAAGAACGTGACCTAACAGCCCGGCAAATTAATCAGGATCCCTGTGACATAAGTACTACAGAAAAAGGATAAGACCTCTCCCAAAGCAGAGGGTTTGCCTTTCACTGGCTACAGTTCTCCAGGAAACATTCATATAAATAATTATTTTAAAGCCTGCACTTTCTACACAATTTCAGCTGGTTCTGACTTTTCTACAGTGTTTTTGGCCCTCCCCTTGGGACCAGCTTCCCAGCTAACCAAGGTGAGATCCCCCAGTTAGATTTTGGAGCAGGGTTGGAAACCACTGCTGCCCACTTCCCTCAGGCCCCAAGGCATCAAAACCCCATCCCAGCTGCTCCATGCCCAGCTCAAAGGATGCACATGGGCGCTGCCGCCCGCTCTCCTGTGCCATGGGAAGCAGAGCACCCAGCTGCTCCCACGCACAGTCGTCCTCTGCCGTGGACATGAGCAAGCAGAGCAGAAATACTGTCTCAGCAGTAAACTAAGGAGTGCATCTTTTTACGAGACTAGATAGCACATTAATTGATTTTATTGCAATTTATGGCATTTGCATAATGGTGTGAGTCAATTTGAAGACAGTGAGGCAGGAGGTTATGAAAAGCATTTCAGAGTCTCATTCTCAAGTCCAGTCCCATTATGTTCTCATTTCAGTTTTCTTATTTTCGTCATGGAGTGGTTTGGCATAACTTTCTGAAGCAAGCAGCAGCATTCTGCCAACACACTCTGTACCAACAGCATCTAACAGTGCAAAATACCTGGTATCACCAGCTGATTACACTCAGTCCCTAATTACAGACTTTTTAAACCAATAAATCAAATTTGCATTGTTATATCCCCCTAACAAGCACTTCTCCATCAGGCCAATGGTCTTGCTCGGCTAACAGCCACAGAAGATGTGCCACTTGCTTAGGCCAGGTGACTGCACTGCTTTTCCCTTTGCCTCCCACATTTAAGGGCTGCAGTGGGGCACAGCGACACAGCCTCGCTGCCTCCACCAGCTCTGCCCTGGCACAAAGCATCTCAGCACCCAAAGCACAAGACACAAAGGTGATTAAAGAGAAAACATTACCACTTAAAGGCAACTGAAGAACATCTCGTTACCAGTGAGCAATTCCTTATATTAAACAGTATTGAACAGCTTTTATGTTGAATCTATGCAATGAGGTTCCATTTGAATGGAAGACTTGTAGGCACGTCAGATAATTTTCACTACAGAGTATTTCCTGATGGTGCAGCAGCCTGGATCTGCAGCGGCACTGAAAGCAGTGCTCAACAAGAACAGCTTGGCCAGCATCATGCAGAACGACTGCTCCGAAGGGGAGCACTGCCCACAGACACCTCGGCTGGGAGGCAGCTCTGCCGTGGCTCAAATCAAGCAGCCCCATGCAGGGTGGGTTTTCCATCGTGCATTGCAATCCCCTGGCTCCATTCAGCCCTCTGTCAACAGGACAGCACGGGAGAGTTTGCCCTAACAGACCCCAATGAATGTGAACTGATGGAATGAGAATTCTCATTATAACAAACAACTAAAAGCTGCAATCAGTGCTTGTTAATAAACCTGGGGTACTAATTAGACTACCTTTCAGCAAAAAAACCATTACACCTTGATGTATGCTATTACTATTTTTATTGTACATCCTTTAAAGATCCTCCTTCCTCTCCGGGTCCTGTCCCGCACACAAATATCCAAGGGGCCAAATTTCCAGTAAACAAACAAAGTACTTTGCAGGCCACGCTGCAGCCAGGGATTGCTTTCTGAACACCAGTAATTAAAGTAATCAAAGCAATAAAGCGCAAAAGAAGATGCTGGAATTAATCAAGTTGAGATTAAATTCAACCAACTCTTTGTTTATTCAAATGCATAAATACTGTTTGGGTGCTAATATTAAACTGGCAGCTAGAGCATGGTGTTCCTAGAAAGTAAAAGAAGCAAAGTCAACCCTTCTACAGCAGCGCCTTGTTCAGTAGCTCAGTAGCTAGCATGACACCCAGGAGAAGAGCGCATGAGGCCGCCGGGACACAGCCAGCTCTCCTGCCGATATCACGTTCCACCTCGCCAAGGGCTGCAGTGGCATCCGGCTGCAGGGCCAAGGCACCCTGGCACAGGGTGCAGCCACGACGTGTGCCATGCCTGCAGCACAGCCCACTCCCCGCTGCTGTTCCTGTAGCTTCACGTGATCAAAAAAATTTGTCTCAAATAAAATACTGCCATCTTAATTAAACACAGAAACTGAGTGAAGTCCAGGACTAATATCAGTCAATACCTGGCCTTGCTCTTCCAGTTGGCAGCCCAAAACCGCCTTTAATTCAACAACCCTCACACGTGATCTACACAGGTTTCATTGCGCTCATCTTACAGATGAGAAATGCAGGGACAACAAAGCGTCAGCCCACGGTATGCCCTCAGGTGGGGGCAGCAGCAGGAGGGGAGCTGGGACAGGAGCAGGAGCCCCAACCGAGAGGGACAGGAGCATTTCTCCTTCCTCTGCCCTCAGAGGCATGGGAGGCTCAACTCATTTTGTGCTGCGACCGGGTGTGCTTGTACTCTGCGAGATAGAATTACGTCTACAGATGGTCTAGACAAAGAACACAGCTAATTTTAGCTTAGACAGAACCTTGTGTGTGTAGCTGGGGAAATAAAATTAGATGCACTTTATGTACTTCCTAAATTATCGAGAAGAGCTTACTCCATAGATAAATACCATCCAGAACCTAATCTTACATGTGATACAATGTGGTTTAGTATTTTTTTTTTCATGAAATATCACAACTAGTAAAAAAAAAAAAAAAATATTTCCTTTTGTACATCTCCTCTGACACATTTAGAGCTGGGCATTTTTTGTCTATCTTGTAAAATCCCATTATCACACAGTAATGTGTCCCTAGCACCCTTTATAGATTATTTTCCTGCATTTCCAATTCCGTTAAATAATTAGTGGTAATTGCCCTAAGCAAATGGTTACCAAGCAATCCAATACTGTCAGTAAGCAATTTGTGTTCGGAGATGCCCTTGTCTTCGCACGGAGCCCGAGGAGGACAGGCAATATGCACACGTACTGCAACGCTCTCCAGAGTCGCGGAGGCAATTAGCAAAGAGTTTGCATCGATGGCAGAGGTGAAAACACTGGAGAAGATCCGGAATGCTCGCATGCAGCTCTCGGAGCTGCCGGAGTGGGAAGGGGCTGTACCCAGAGAAAGATGCTTCAGGTCCTGCAGCATGAGCAACAGCTGAATTTTCCACAACAACCACAAAGCTCCCAGCCTACATGTTTATCTCTCAAAACAATAAACGTTCTCTGTTAGTAACAGCATCCCCCATTAGTCTGAATTTTTTTGGTTTAGCATTTGCACAAGCTAAAAACAAGAAATGGTGTCTTACAGAGAGAGCCCAAACGGGCTGTGCGTGCACCGAACGCCGAACCGACAACACCCAGTGCATGGAGACAACTGCTGAGCTGTCCCATGAGCACAGCACTGGGATTAATTGTTTTTATTACGGAGAGCAATCCTCCAGATCACTCTTAGCGGGCAACAGGGGTGAGTGGTGAGTACAGACTGCTACGCTCCATTCAAAAGCAGTCTGCAGCCATCACGCAGTGGTATGCAGAATAACGATATCTGCATTATTCAGTGCCTTCCACACGAGGAATTCCAAGTTCTTTGCAAACAGCAACTCTCAAAACTCCCTTGTGAGGGATTTTTTGCAGCCAAGCAAAGCGAGGCAAAAGCTGCATTCAGCTGCCTTGGAGGAGGCTGCACAACGTGGCGGTGCCACCGCCGTGCCCGGGAGCTGCGGCGCCGGGCGGGGGCTCGGCAGCCGGGGCTGCTTCTGAGACAGCGCATGCATGGCCTTCCCCACCACCCCCATTTCATTCCTTAATTCCTCCACACTTCTCTCTTCTTCCACGGTTATTTTTTCCAGGTGTACAGATTCTCTGCTGCATAAAATATATTTTAGCAGTTTTCTGGAAGTTATTAGCGCTATCAGTACTTAAATAGCACAGACATTCAGCACTGCCATGTGCTACTCTAATTTATGCTTTGACCCTTCAGCTCTTCAGAGATGGAAATCAAAACCTTCTAAAGCTACTGAATAAATTACTGTCCTTATAACAAAGATATGACTAATATAATTCTAGTCAATTCAGGACATTCTGAAGCTTTGCCCATGGCACCACTGCTGGATAAAAATAAATTCTCAAACCATTCCACTCTTCAGCACAGCGATATCTCTGTCATGCATCATCCCGGATCCACATCACTACAAGGTGAAACCAAAGCGTGTTTTAAAAGACCTTTTTCTCATTTCTCATGTATGTAGAAGTCCCATCACTCATGCATGCACGATCCCTGTAATTGCAGGAGCGGTACCGCAGCATTGCTGTTTTGACAGTGTATGCTAAGTGATTTTTCATTCTCAGGGAAATTATTTTTCTTTCTTTCTTTCTCTCTCTCAGTGTTTTTTTTTTTTTGTTGTTGTTTGGTTTGTGTTAGGTTTTTGTGGGTTTTTTTTGGAGGGGTGTAGTTTTTTGAGGTCTTTCTTCTTTTCTTTTCTTATTTTTATTATTTTTTTTTTCCTAAGTAAGACATACCTAGTAACCATCACCCTGGACTCCTGTGAGGCAAAGAGCTGGCAGGTTTTGTAGCAACACAAAAGCACAGCAAAGCGTCACAGCCACACAGAGGAGGGTGCCACCAACTTCAGCCACCCCTGCAGAAGGTCAAAACGAGAAAACAGGGCCCTGAATCCCTGCGGGAGAAGGCAACACAGGGGGCAGAAACGTGGAGAAAAGGGGATCGTGTGCCTTGCACAAATTGCCACCATGCAGCTTGAGGAGTGCACCGACCCTGCACACGTTTCTGCTCTCCGTGTGCAGGGAGGGAGGTTACCCTGCTGCAGGAACATTCATGCCCAAGGAGATGAGCCCAAAGCAGGCAACCTGCTCGGCGGGTGCTGCTGCCTCTGCTGGGGCTGACGGGGAAGGAAAGGGCCCAGCCCTCTGGGGTTATCCACGTACGTGTACAGTGAGGATAACGGGGGTTACCTGTCCACCAAAGACGCTGATCCAGGCGGGCATTACCAGCTGTTCAGCACATCAGGTGCAGAAAGTGGGCATTATTTCATGCTGGTAAGTATTTTACAGCTATGCGTCAAATCTCTCCTTTGGACTTCAGTAAAATCTTATCAAAATAAATAAGTCATTTATATGCAGGATCGTACAAACACTCTCCACTCTGTCTTTGTCTTCCTGTGAAGCCAGCAGGCTGCACTCGCCTCTGTTACCTGGGTAAACAGATTGCTAATATAACCAATATATGTGCTAATATTCCTAAAGCATCATTTTAAAAAAGGGCAAAATTGTTTGACCCACACAATTCCCAATATGCTTCATGTGTTACTGTTGATAGAAATTTCTCCTGCCTTTCACTTTAGCATAAATGAAAAAACAACTGCAACAAAAGCCCTTTAAAATACACGCAATAGAAAGACAAAGAAAAAAAAATACAAAACAAAAATCAGCAAATCTCCAGAATTTAGTTTCTCTTTGGCATGAGCAATCCTGAACTCATCACAGCTCTGAGAAGTTCTGGTTCCCGCTTCAGAAACTACTCAGATCTCAAAACACCCCTTTTATCTGAAGTTTGATGTTTGATGATGAAGTTTGATCAGCGCCCAGCTCTGAAAGCCCACAGGGGAGATGATGTGCAGAAGCACCCTGGTGCCTAAAGATGGAGACGGGCACCTCGAGGGATCTGAAACAAGTGGCAACTGGTCTGGCTTTGTCAGCCCCTAAGATTTTATCAGGCCTTCGCAGCAGCCAGCAGCAGAAGCCTCTGCAGAGGCTGGGCAGCCAGGCGTGGGGCCTCTGGGCCGTCCACCAACGCCCCGTGGTGCTCTGCACCTCCAGCATCTCCAGCGCATCCCAGCATGGGTACTCTGCTCACCTGCGTGCTCAGTGCGGTCCACGCGTTGGAGCAGCTCCTTCAGCTGCGTGGCCTGGAAACAGAGCAGAAAAATCTGACTGGCGTCACCTCACCCACAGGTATGCAGAGAGCATCTAACACCTCAGGCTGGACGGGGACACTGGCTTTGCTCCCCATCACCCCTGACCCTGCCATCCCGGCCCAAGCACTGATGCTCCATGTGCCTGTCTGCTATAAGAGAAGCAAATCTTTGGCAGGGAACCTGTGCAGCAGCCCTAAAAGCTGTCTGGTGGTCCCACCACCGGCTTGGGACGGAGTTTACTCTAACAACAAACCTTAAGCCCTCCACGTCTACGCCAGCACATGGGTGGGGCGTTGCCCAGCAAAACCAGCTCCAGGAAGCTCCCCTCCTGCGTTAGGAATGCAAACGCAGCCCAGGTAAGGGCACGGCTGTGCAGTGAAGCTGCAAGGCAGGGAGAGCTGCACGGGCACAGGACAGCGATGGGGCAGGGGCTGACAGAGCCCTTCACGTCCAGCGCATTCCCCGTCAGCTTGGGGCACAGACCAAGCAGCATCCCACATACCTCACACCAGGTTTGCTTCCTGCTCCACGCACCCACGAGCAGCCTTTTGATCCGGGCTCACTCCTAGGAAATGTCCGCCCCCACAGCCCAAATCCCCGCTCCTTTTTCTAATCTCTGTGCCAAAATCTAGGGCTGATGCCAAATGGCTCTGTGCTTGCACGACACTCAGCTGCCCGGGAGATCTTTATTTCTGTTTTATCCCTCTCACAGTGTGTGCCACAGCCCAGAGACAGGAGCCTGGCAGCACGGAGCCCTGCATCCCAATCAAGGGTCTGGCACAGAGTGCGATGTGCGGAGAATCCTGAAGAAGGAAACCATAAAATGCTCAGTGCAGCTAACCTTCCCCCCTAGCTGCAGCCTCCACTGAGGAAAATCTGTGCATGCTTAATTTTCATTAGCAAAACCAATATGTATGCGCTTGCACATGTACTACTGCAAATTATCTTTCAAAAATTAAAAAAATTCTGTGTATGATTCTCCTCCCCACAAATGTACCCTTGGAAAATATTCCCACTGGCTGTGTTTTTCTGGAGGTGTTTGGCCACACAAGACGTTCTAATTCAGGTGCTAAACACAGCCAGTTCAATGCCAGGTGTACGTTTAAATAAAGGGCATCACCTTTTAAAAGCTGAGAGATAGCAGAGTCCCATTAAAGGGTGGCGTTTAAGTGAGAAAACAGTTTCTCTTTGCAAAAAAGTCACTATTGTATGCTTTCTGCCACAAGGTGTTTTGTCCATGGCAAGATGATATTTAATAAACCATTATGTCACTAATTTGTCCAGGTTTCTAATGAGGTTGGTCTGAAAAGCTCTATTCCTTTATTCTTGCATTTTCTTAAGGAAACAAACTTTGCTCTCGCCCTGTCCCCTTTGCTGGGGTCTTTCATCTGCTGTTCAGCTACTCCTGAGCTTTGCAGCCAACTCCATAGGCTGCAGCCTCAATGTTGCCAGACCAAAAAACACTGCATTATCACCTCCAATTAAGCAATCAGGCTAAGTGAACTCACCAGGGAGCAGGAGCGCCTTCAGATCCCTCGGCCTGTTGTCTCCACTCCTTTCAGCTTTAAATTTCCATTTCTTGGGTTGCCACAGACACGTACAGGGACGAGGTACTGGACTGAAGCCCTGCCACCAGCCATCCCAGCAAGCTCAGGTGTTTGGGAGGAAACCTACAGCACATCACAGCTTCTTCTCCAAAAAGTCTGCACGCCAAGTCCCACACCAATGCAGAAAACTAAAGATTGCACACCTCGTGCTTAAAACAGCCTTCAGCACAGTTCTCACTGCTGGGGCTTCACCCTGCACGGACACTCGGCCTGGGGTTACGCAGCCGTGGGCTGGGGGATCACAGACAGTGGTACCACGCTGGGACCGAGTGCTGCAACCCTGTTCTGACCCTGAGTGATTCGTCTGGCTGGGAGCTGGATGACCCCCGCAGCACCTCAATGGCTTCGCATTAAGGGCTCCTGGGGCTCGTGGGGGTGCTGCCACCAGGGTGAACTCTAGACGCACCCCAAGCTTTGTCCTCACACCGAGTGCATTTTCTCTTCCTTCACATTTGTGGGGCTTTTAGTTATCCCAGAGCTGTCTTCGCAGCATTTACAAAACCCACACTGAAGTGCCATTCCTGCAGACAAGCTGCCTCTCTCCATCAAGAGTCCTTGGACTAAACACAACAATAAAACAAACGCTGGCCATTAATAATTGAGAAAAAACTCCTTCCCCGTGTGTTGTTTTTCATCAGAATGATGTGCTATTAGTTTATAGATATACACTTTTTAGCTGAAGGCTTTTTTGGCAGCAATTTGGCCTTCACAATAATGAACTTTATTGTATGTAAAGC
>VXAV01006342.1:39134-67590 GCA_013399715.1 Alectura lathami | reverse complement strand
CCCGCGGGAGGCCCGGAGGCCCGGTGGCCTGGGCCTGTGGCTGGGAGTGCTGGTAAACAGCTCAGCGATGGGAGTAGTGAGTGCAGATTGCTTTGGTTTGGGATTTGAATTATGGAGGTAAAATCCTTCTGTCAAAGCCAGGAGACAGTTGGTCTTAGGTTGACATCCTATCTGTGATCTGATTGGCTCCCCATCTCCTGCTCTTGGCCATTTATAATTGCCTCTGATGTAATGGTACAACAATCCTGATGAGCTCATAAACTTTTACACTCGGCTTTTCTGCCAGCCCGGACCCAAAGCAGCCCTGCGGCTCGCAGCCTCTTCGTCCCCCCACCGAAAGTGGCCGTGACCTTGAGGAGGGTCGGTGGCAGCCCCGAAGGAGCTCAGCCCCAGCCCGCCTGCCCTCCTTGCATTGTGCCTGGAACAAAAGAGGAGGCGAGGGCATTTTGTTTGTACCTTGGGTTTATTTTGCTTGTGATGTTTTATGCGGCCTGGAATAGAGTCTGTGTTGTCAGAACAGTGGCAAGGCTTCTCCGCACAATGGGCTTGCTGTTTGTTTTGGTTATGTGACTTTCCCTGTGGTATAAATGATTTCTTTGATGGATCTGAGGATGCGTTTGTTCCTGACTGATTTTGGCCCTTTTCAAAACTGGGGCTGTTTGGATTCTTTGAGCTGGAGATGTAGGGGTTTCTGGGGTATATTGCAGCCTTATAAATAAACAAAAAGCCCTACCAAACAGTCAAAACCAAACTTATGGTGGAAGCACTGAAAACGGTGAATTATCAACTTAGATTCAGTAGGGAGCTCTAACATAGGACGGGCCTGGGCTTCTAGCTGTGCATCTCGGGCACGCTTTGACTCACTCTTGAGTGAGCACTGACAGCGTGTGTCCCCCCGCTCCATTTAGAGGGATGTGCTGCAGTCATGGCCTCACCGTGGGCAGGCTCAGCGGTGTCACAACGCTTTCAGAGGAGTATGAATAGGAAAAACGAGCTTAAACATCAAAATTATCATTTTATGTGTAGAATTACCGGTTTGCTGAAGATGCAGAGGAGCAGGAAACATACAGAGGAGAAAGCAGTATGCTGCATGTACATCAGACATCTTAGATACAGGGAAGGGAGATGCTGGTAACTAATATCTGGAAACCTCGATTAAAAGCATCTTACTCGGTGTTCAGGCGCGGGCTGACAGTTCCCTTCTCTGACTTCAGGCCCTGACATGCTGCCTCCCGCGTTTCCCTTCTTGCTCAGTACTTGTGTCGGTCTGAGAACTGCTTAATTTTTGGCTCTTGATGACTGAAGGCAGTCTCCTTCAGCATCCTGAGTTGCTTGATTGTCTTTTCTGTCAAACAGTGCTTTGTAAGAGAGCGGGTCTTATCCCTGCTGTGCTCATCGGAGGGTCTGATGGCAGCTGGTAGTGAGCATCCGACTGTTCTGAGTGAAGATCGCAGTCCTCGGGGACGTATCCACGTGTACTGGCGGTACAGGTGCACGCGGACATCGGGCAGGCGGCATGGGTGCTAGGGTGTTTACTTGGCATTGCTCTTTGTATCCTGAAAAATGGGACTAATTGTGCTAAAGTACGGTGTCTGATGGAGGTTTTCAGGCAGGTGTTTTATGACACTGAGTATCTGACAGACGTGTACTGTCAGTGTTCTGTTACAAGGGGAGATGGCTTTAGATGGCATTTTTGTCCTGGCAAGTGAATTTGGCTTGATTCTGCGAGCTGTTGGTATATCATGTATTAATAATATCTGAGTAAGTAGTCTCATTAACTGGAATTATTAATGAATAGCTGTTCTGAGAATTAGTTTAACTTCAAGTAGTACAAATACTGTATGTACAAAGTAAACTAACTCTCAACCACCAAAACAACCAGAACCCCCAAATCCTTTCTGTGTGAAGGAGTGTTGGACTCAAACTGACAATTCCTTTTTTTTTTTTCTTTTGTTTAAAAAAAAAACAAACATGGGAAAAGCTTGCACGTGTCTTCTGTGCTGCTCACAAGAAGTGGCTGAGTAATAATAATCCTCTGGTCCTAAACTGCAGCCTTCTTCCAGTGTGTTGCATTCCCTAGACTGGAAGAATTTAAAGCCTGTGTCTTTTCTTTGTCTTGCACAGTGGTGAACAGAGTGGGTGCTTACCAGGTGACTTCTGCGAAACTGTAGGAGAGAGACAGGAGAATGCAATTCACCTGTGGTAGAGAGAGAAGCATCTCCTGGTGCGGGCCTGGAGAAGGTGATGGGAAGAGTGCAGGGTTCCTCGCTGCAGGAATCTTTGGGACAGCTCACCTGAGGCGTTGGGTGTGGGCAGCAGCACCACGCGGTGAGGTGCCCTTAGCTCTCCACATTTGTTAGGATTTATGAGTGATGCCACGAGGAGAGTTTCATCGCGTTGTTCATCAAGAACGACAAGGCAATTTCTAGCACTGCAGTAAGTGGAGAATGCAATCGCTTGCGTGGATGGTTGGTAGCCCTCACGGGCCTTTGCTCACTGGCTGGGCGCAGGAGCCCCATGAATGCAGGCTGTGTCTGCAGGAACTGGGGCAGAGGTGCAGGGACTGGGTGTTTTTCTGGAAGGCCTTTATAGCTGGGAAACGCGGAGCAGGGTCAGGAGATCAGAATGGCTGGTTCATGGACCGTGGGATGAGAAATTGGTGGTTCTCTTCTGTGCGAATGGCTTGTGAGGAGCCAGGCTTGGCATCTTAGTTCTCAGTTTTTCCGTTTTACTAACAGCTCGGTTGTGTATTTGTTTCCACTTCCCTCAGAGCATGTAGCCGCCCCTAGTCATCAGCTGGCGTTCCCAGTGTCTGGGGACTCAAAGGAAACTGCCTGAGAGAAAGCGCTTCCTCCGAGGAGGTGGGCGCTGCTGGTGGTGCCTCTCGCTACGGGATGTCTCCCGTGACGGAAGGTGGCTTTGGGCTGTGCTGAGCATCGCCGCGTTGGGTGACGTCCCCGTAGGTGCCCCGGCGTGTCCAGCCCTCTATCAGAAGTTCGGTGAAGTCGGTTTGAAAATCTTATGTTAATAAGAAATGCTCTCTGGGCCCGTTGCCATACAATAGTTATGTTTTGTTGACTTAGATCTCAACTTTAGTAGCAAGTGAGGCATGAAAAATGTTGTTGAAAATATGCTTTTTAAACTGAATTGGCACCGAATGGCTCTGTGCTGCCAATGAGCTGTGATATCTTGGAATCTGAAATCGAGACCTGGCTCCCGTTGGCTTGTGTCGCGGGGCTTTTCCTTGCTGAGCATCATGATGCTGGGAGGCCTTGAGCTGCTTGCAGAGTGCAGCACACGCTGGATCTTTGCGATGACAAGGAGGGTGGTGCACCTTCCTTTCCTGGTGTACGGTTCGCTTCTGAGTGAATGATTTTGGATCTTCTCTGCGTTAGAAAAAGTAGAGAACTGTGCCCGTGTTAATGTTGTAGGGATTGATGTGGGTCGTTCTGGTGTGGGTGGTGAACGTTTTACTGGCAGTGTGAGGTAGACCAGGTGCTGCCTGGTTCTTTTAGAGTTCCTAGCTTTCCTGATTTCCAAACCACTGTTGTCCTGATGCTTGGTTCTATGGTGAGTGATGTTTCCAGGCAGGATATGTGCATGCGGTGATTTGGGGATCTTTCTTTGAGAAAGCCTCTTTTCTTTTTTTTTTTAATTTGATCTCCCAATGCAATGGGGTTAGTGAGGCTTGGCACCTGCACTTTACGGAGTGTAAATTAGATGCTCCGTGAGTCCTTGCGTATTAGCTGGGCTAGGGGAGGGTTTCTACATATGGTGCCTCTTGTAATCATGTTGCTTGCAAGATAGAAACGTGCTTTCTGGAAGGTTGTACGTTTGACTTTTGGGTCACATTTTTCTGGCAAGAGCACTTGGCGCTTTCCTAGAACTATTACTCCAGTTTAGTTCCTTCTACCCACTAAAACTTCGGTTTCCTGAAGTGACTGCTGGGCAGATAGAACAGGGAAGAGGTTCTGCCTTAGGTTGTGCCGATAACTGGGCTTGAGGGGCAGCATGAGAATCTGATGCTCTGTTCGATGTCTCGCTGGTCCCCCAAGCTTGCTGTGTTCATAACCCTTCGTTTGTTTGTGGGCTTGTTAGCAAGCCCTGGTTAATGGATACTCCTTTACAGAAGTATAAATACGAAGACCCTCTGTAAAAAAAACAGAAAAGCACACAACGGCTTTCCTTCAGAGAGAAAATAAAGTTTAAAGGTAGGTTAAATGGTGCAGCTGCTCGTTCTATCTTACTGTTACCTCATATGTGCCTTTTCCACCATTTTTTTCTACTCTTTTCAAAGGAACGCCACCAACTTGGAAATCCAGTTTTTACCCTATGAATCTGAATCTATGATCTCTGTAATTAAAATATTAGAGGAGAAGGATGCTCTTTCCAGTTTTTACTCTGTGTGTTTGAAATTCTTTGTCTAGTCAGTTTGATTTCTTTTTTGAATTGCAACTCCTGTGTGATGGATTGCTCTGGGGAAAAGCTCATCAGCATGCCATTGCCCAATTCCTGCCAAGAATGTTTGAAACTCTCGAGCAGCAGCAAAGCAGAAACTGAAGGCAGGCAGGCGTGAGTGCAGGGGCAGAAAGGAAGAAGATGACTTGTCAGTGTTGAAGTTGCTGCCATGGCCACTTGCTTTCTCTTCTGGAAGGGTCCGTAAAGCATCAGGAAGGATGCAGCGTAGCATCTTCCCTTTCTTTCTGGTGGATGAAATAAAGGGTATTTCCTGGCAAAAAGGTTATCCGGGAGAAATCCTGCAAAAGGTTTTTCTGTCGTGTGCTGATTTCCACAAGTTCAGCTGTTAATTTACTAGGAGGTTATGCACAGGCAGTGGTAAAGCTGCACGGTGTCTGTTAGCCAAAGCCGTAAATCTCCAGCTAGAAGAGAATGACAGGTGGGATTGGAGGAGAAAAAAAAAGCAGTTTTCTTTGGCACGCTGGCCAAAACTGCCATGTGTTCTGTCTGGGTCCTGCAGTCCACCTGTTCCTGGGTGACGTTAGGGAAGCCGATGCTAACTTTCTGTTTTTCGTTTTAGTGACTGGAAAAGCAGGGAAATTGGTCACCTACCGAGGGGCCATGTGTATTTTCTGCGGACTCAGGAAGACCGTGCTGTATTTATAAACTGATTCCAGTAAAATTCCAATCATAGGTTAGATGTCGTCTCTGCTATGTCGTGTGCTTGTTCTTCTGAACGCTGAAGTTCTGCAGGAACTGCAGAACTGTTTCACCCTCGTATGCAGAGGAGGAGCGTAAGGTCTTAAATTCTTCCGGCGCCTGTTTTCCAGTGGAAGCACCGAGATGTGGATGTGGGAAGCTGCAAGGTGAGGCACGGAGGCTGGAACAGGGCAGAGAATGGAGTTTAGCTCTCGAGTCTCACCCTGTGCTGTGTCAGACCATCGTTCCTTCGCCAGTGCCTGGTCTTAGCCGAATGCGTTAAGAGCCTTTTAGCGGAGTTCTGAGCTTAAAGGAGCACCCCCAAAGCCTGCCCGCAGAGGCTTGGGAGCAAAAGAAGCAGGGCAGGAACAGGAGGAGCTGCTTCTCTCAGGACTGAGCTCATGTGCATATTCTACCAGTTCCTGTAGTGCCTTAATCGGATGGTAATAGGTATTAGCATATGGATGAGGGAGGGGTTCCCGGTTCTGCTGTGCACCTGCACGCTCAGTATGTAACTCAGCAGTTCAGCCCTGCAGCTTGAGCTTTTTTGAGTTTTTTGGAATACATCAAGAAGAGCATTCCTAAGTTTGCCATGGTGTTCTTCCTGGAGTATTTCTGAGTTTGTCACAGCTCGGTAAGTATTTACACAATGTAGGCGTGAGCTTTCTGTAGTGAAATGTAAAGGATGCTGCATTATGGTAGGTAAATACAATGAAAGCTACTTCTGAATTTCACAGCAAATAATTTCTTCGTATGTTCAGAGTAGAATGGCAACTTCGGCTACAATTTAATTTTTAATCTTGTTTCTTTTTGGGGAGAAAAAGGGGGCAGAAATTGGTAGGAGCAAGTCAAGAAAGGGATTGGTTCATTCCATGAGCACTAATGGTAAAGAAATTTCTTTATGGGGCAGTGCGATGGCAGAGAGTGTGTTAATTCCTGTGAAATTCCCGTGAAGAATCAGTTTGTGTAAATAACCCTGAAAAGCTGCTGCACCGTTACAGTTATTGGTGCTTCATGTGATAACCAGCATGTCATTATTTCTTTAAGTTACCTGTTGCAATCGAAACACTTTCAAGGACATACTAAGTTGCCGCTAACTTTTTGCTTTTTCTTTTTTTTGTTTAACTTGAATAACTTCTTGTTGCTCCTGGATAATGAATATTATGCCCGAACTGCCCTAAGAAGCTTCATGTTTTACATGGGGAGTGTTTTTTGGAGAAGCTGTGGGAGCCTCTGAAGCAGGATCCCCTCTGCTGCTTGTTCAGCTCTGGGCTTGCCCCGTGCTGTGTGTGAGCACGGGTGGCTTTGGCCCTGCGGCTAACCAGAGAGGGCCGAAGAACACTTTCACCTTTTTTTCTGGCACGTGACAGGGATGAGAGAGTGTTTTGGGGTAGCAGCCGCTTGCTGATGTCAGACCGTGGCCTAAGGGAGCCGTGACTTTCTGTCCTGAGAGATTCTGTGACTTTCCTGAAACAGAAATCCTTGAAGTTCGGGGAACTCTGGAATTTCCCCTGGGGGGAATTACTGGGTTAAGCAAGTACTTTTCATCCCCCCCCTCCCCCCCCTGCACACTTGCGAGATTTCATTCAGGTTTGACTTAGAGAAACCCTGAAAATTACCATTTCCCTTCTGATGTCAGCACAGTTCTGGCAGTCTGCCTGTGAATAACTGAGCAGGAATGCTTTAAAACCTGAGCTCAGGCCACAGCTGCAGCTACGCCTCCAGACATCGTGGTGGGAGACCTGTTCTGCCCCGGCAGGGGCCAAGGTTTGGGGTACGGTCGGGTCGGGGGGTAACGCAGCCGCTCAGGCCGTCAGCGGCGGGGTTTGTGCTTTCTGTGTCCAGGGCAGTGGCTGCAGCAGTGTGAGTGCAGCCTGAGAAGCAGGAGGCACAAGAAGAAGCAGGGTACCTGCTGAAAATGGCCGTTCTGCTTTGGGTCTGGGGCCCTGGTTTTGGTCTTTTTTGGTCAGAGCGTGCAGAGTGGTCTGCAGTGCCTGCAGAACGTTGCTGTCAGCTCATTGCCTTTGTTGGTTTTGTAGGTGGCGATGGTTTTCTGGTTGAACAGGGGTCTGAATTCAAAAGGTCATCTAGCCTGCTCCCCAGGGCAGGATCAGCTGTACCTAAGAACAGGGCAGGCAGCGATGAAGGCAGCGCAGCTTCCTCAGTCTGTTTCAGTGCTTTACTGTCCTGAGCACTGGACATCAGAAGAATGTTCTGACTCAAGGCCTCTTAACTGAGTACCTCTGCTTGCTCTGGTGTCTCTGTGTATTGGGGTCTGAGGCAAAAGTGTGATACCCGCCTTACAAATGAGCAGCTTCCCCTACATCCCCATGTTCCTGGAGGAGAAGCTTGTTAGTTAAGTTGCAAAATGTCTCCCTTTATTTCCAGATTACTGTGCTCACTGGGGCTGTGTTGGGGGGATCGGACTGTCCTTTACCACCCGAACGTCTTCCAGGGTCCCAGAGCCAAACAGGCTCACTCTGTGCTGGATGGGATCCTTCCTGTAGTCTTGTTTTGAGTTTCATTCTTCTGAACAGTCTGGTAATGGATTTAAAGTCCAAATGACTGTAGGACTATGCACTCTGCACGAGTTTAGGAGGAGAATCTGGTATTCATTAACTGTATGTAAATAATTAAACCGGTGCCAGACTGGAGGTGGTCTTTCCTCAAACATACTCCTTGTGAAATGGTTTGAAGAAAAGCTCTTACCTCTGTGCAGAGCACACATTCAAATGGTGGAAGTGCTGGAGTTAGTTACAGCTTGATTTTTCTTCTTAGCGTGAAGTGCCTCTGACTTTGTAGCTGGATCGCTAACCCCGGAAAAGTCTTCACCGAGGCCGGGTTAGGGCGTGCAATCATGTGTCCCTCGGAGCTGCCTTGGGCTGTGCTCTGGCTGTGACCGCGGCCTGAGGGGGACTGGGTCCTGCCTTCGGCTGGGCTAGGTGGGTGTGGGGGCTCTTGCCTTTTAAAAACACGACAGTAACTAAATGAGTTTATAGGGAGCTGGTGGTAATTGCAGGGCTTTGGAGCCCCTCCCCTAAAATGCATTTAACTGAGCATTTTTTTGATTTGTGTGTTGTGGCAGGAAGCATTTAAGTAGTGTCTCCTGGTGTTTCAGTGTATGGTGATGCACCATTGGGGCTAGCAAGGGCAGTTCTCTGCCTCTCAGGTGGGCTTTCCTTGCCCCACACCCAGCCTCTGGGTACGTGGGAAGTCTTGTGGTGGGTGCTCAGAGCCGTGGCTCAAAGTCAGGGTTAGTGCAGGACCTGCTGGGTCAAACTTTCTGCCTGGCTGGTGCTTGCCTCCCAGTAGCTGCTGGTGGATGTGCAGAAGGGACTGCCAGACGATCCTGAGTTATTCTACCAGCCTGTACTTTAAAAACATTTCCGAAATGCATTCATTGGCCTTCCTGTTTGGTTCTCAAAGCATGACAGCGTTGCAAAAGCTTGTTTCCATGTTAATTGTGATTGATTACTTTGCAATCTAGGACAAGATTTCCTTTGAAAAGCTATATGCTGATTCGGTGTCAGGAATTAACATCAGACGAAGTGTTTAGTGTTCTATGAAATATCCCAGAGCAATTGAGTCTTCCTCGTTGGCTTTCAACTGTTCTTGGCCCTTAACCCTCTGCTCCCATTCCGTTCTCTGGAGCAAAGTGTTAAATCTGTTGGCCGTGCGCGCGGGAGAAAGACTCATTAGGCATATTGTATCAGGAGATGGTGTAATTTGCTGCTGAGCTTCAGAGCGTAGATTTACTGGCTTTAATGATGAGCAGAGTGTATTGAAAGTGCATCGTGTCAGGGCAGCAGTGATGCTTGTACCGAATGGTTTTGGCTTTATGAAGGTTGGCTTTAAATCCGATCACTCTGTAAAAGGCACTAAACTGTTCAGAGTTGTCGCTGCTGTCAAGGTGCAGTCATGCCTCGTCTTCCTTTGCAAGCCAACTCATACGAGAAGTTTCTTGTTATACCTGTTCCTGAAACCAGTGAAGACTTTGCAGCGTTGGCTGTTCCTCCTCCCCCCATGGCAATGGCACAGCTCGGCATCTCCTCACAGCTGCCTGCACACACTCCTGAACTTGCTGAGCAGCTCCCCACGTTGTTCATTCTGCTGTAGAAGAAGCTGGATATTTCTGGGCATAGATGGAACAGAAGCCCAAGGGCGGAAGCAAGCGTAGGGTGGTAGACCCAGGCCTCAAAATCACTATAATCAGATGTATGGGGTTGGTGGATTTTTATTTTGTTCTTAATAGCAGTGACCTTGTGCCACTGTAGGGCTGGGGTTTGTGCCAAGTACCTCAGTCGAAACAGTGCTGGCTGGGTGAGGGCTCTAGCTGTGTCTTTGCTGTCTGGGAGCTGACTTGGCTGCAGCTTTGTGGTTCCTGCCTGTGTTGGGGTTCTGTCTCCCCCAGCCCCCTCTTCTCTCACCAGCATAGGCAGGGCAGCAGCTCAGTTTTCTGGATTCCAGTCCATCATATGGGCATAAAGACTGGAGGTTGGTTCTTTGCTGCAAAGTTACCGACTGTGTCCCTGGTAAATGCAGATGGTAACTTGTCATTACTACAGCTTCAAATATTTTTGGTTCCGTGGGACTGAAGTGGAGTCTTGAAGGCTGAATTTTAAGGCTAAAACAGGAGGAGGCTCAATAAAGCCCTCAAAAATAGCATCCAAACTTGTCAGCTGCTGTAGCAAGAAGGGAAGTAACTTTTTCTTCTTCCTATTAGCAAAACAGTGCTTTGTTACCTTGTATCGTGTGGAATCCCTCCTATAAACTGCTGGGGTGGGGTCGGAAGGGATGGGCAGAGCTTGAGGGCAACCACGCAGCTCCCTAAGGAGGCCACACAGGGGCTGCTGCCCCACAACATGTGCTGCAAACATGGGCTGCCAGCCTGGAACCGAGGTGTGGTAGAGATGCTCGTGCAGTTGTCAGCAGCTCTTTGCAGCAGCGCTCCTGGCGGGGCCGTGGGTGTGCCGGGGGGCAGCCTGGCTGCCAGCCCGCATTGCCCGCTGTGGAGCTGTGGTCACGGGCACGGGTGGGCAGCGGGTGGCTGGTGGAGCGCTGAGCTTTCTTCCTGTGTTAACTGAAGCTGAGACTGTCCCATTCCCAGCTTAGTTCCAAACCTCAGATCACTCGGGTTACTTCGGCGTTCCTTTATGTTGCATTATACGTGCTTCCAAAGAAATTCAGTTCTCCTGCAGAAGCAAGGGAGAGCCTGTGTGATTTTGAAACGTGGCTTGTAGAAACTACAGGCCCCAACATGCAGCTCTTATTGAAGCAAGCAGCTGCTCCGGACAAGATGGAGCTCTGCGTGCTGAGATGAGGTCGTCTCCGACAGCTGTACCTCTCTTGCCATGAGCTGGGCTGCTCCTTCTCCCTCTCAGTGTCAGCAGGAGGGTTTGGCCCGCTGGACACTGTGGTGTTGCAGAGCCCTGGCGTGGTGCCGAGCTGCCTCTCGGGTATGCCCACACCAACCCGGCGTGGTGGGTGGCCATGGGAATTTGCTTGTCCCTGAGTCTGTTGAGCCAGCCTTCACTGCAGAGTAAAGTGAAACAAATTTGCAAAATGTTGAAATATTCAAATATACATTGAGCTTTCAGACAGACACAAGTGGGTAGAAACCTGCAGTGCCACATTTATTCCCGTTTTATGTATGGAAAACTGAGGCATAGTTTGAGATGATGAAAGCGGCGTAAGGTAGTGTAGCCAGAGTCTGGATCTCTGGTTCTGCAGTTCAGCTGTATCCTTCTCTTTCCCTTCCTAAATGCTGCAGAAGAAGGTCCATATTCAGGCAGACTCACCCACAAATTATTTCTGTACATGTTGCAGTTTTACTGTTTTATTGTTTTGGAGTGGGAGAAGTTGGACATGCATGAACTCCTTTTCTAGCCTGATACCCCTCCCCTTGCTGATGAGGTGCTTTGTGTGTGTGAAACCAACTGAATTCCCCTCCAGCAGAGTTCATAGTTGATGTCTTTTTGTCTTTCAGAGCTTGTGTAAGTTTTGTCATTTGTGACCATGGCAAATGAGTATTTTTAGAAAGCTAGGAGGGTGTGCTGGAGGTTCCACATGAGACTTTTCAATGTGCACAGGGACCTCTCGGATTTCTGTGCACAAAGGGCTTTTAATGAATCAGTAAAATTAATATTGTTCAGCAAAATAAACTCTAGCGAGCTCCCTTGTACTGGGTCATCCTTCAGCTCAAGTTCTGGAAAACAAATGTCCATGGTGTTGAGTACCAAAAGCCATCTGTCTCCGGGATTAGTACCGCTTGTTTGAAGGGAAATGGGCGTTATGGGCATTAGCTGCGTGACTGGCGTCTGCCACGGCTCTGCCTTGTCCAAATGTACGTACAGGGCTTCGGGAGCCCTTCAGGTCTTCAGCGGCGTGCAGGGCAAATGTTTTGCGTCTTGGTGATCTGGAGCAGCTGCACCCTTCCAGACTGAAATCGGATCGCCGAAGCTGTAGCGACGCTTAGTGTGATTTTGCTGTTCCCTCCTAGCCTTCCCTTCTCTTGGTTTTTTATGGCTTGTTCTTGGCCTGGTCTCATTTCTGTGGTACAACAGCAGCCTGCTTGCTCCTTCTGGTGTGTAAGTAGGCCTGGAACAAAAATGCTGTAATAAGACACTGAACTGTCTTTTTGTTGACTTGCCTCCAGTTCATTAGAGCGGACGTAGGAGGTTGGCGAAACTTAAAGCCAGATTTAATATTCAGGAAGGAAGTTTCTTTCCGTCTTAAAAGTATCACCACCTCGTTACAACTATCACATACGTGGTCCATGGGGTCATCTCCTGTGCAGGTGAGATGAAGATTGTGGGAGGAGTTAACAGGGGCACTTTGGAACTCTGGGGGTGAGTTGGCCGAATAGCGTGCTTCTAAACGATCTGCAGAGCGAGGGGAAAGTTAGTTACCTAACTCTGGATCGAAGGAAGTGCTTCAGTTTGTACTTGTGTGTGAAGATGTAATTGGAAATGTTAGAGATGACGCTGCCCTCTGAATACCAAACTGGGTAATCTGACTCTATCTACCTGTGCAATGTCTGAAAACTTCACTGGTCTCCAGCACTTGGAGAAGAATCCTAATTCTGTGTTAATTTAGGTTTAATTCAGTAGATCGCGCTTCTCAGAATCTCCTGCCACGTTCAAATAACCCTGCAGGTAGCTGTCAGCGCCTGCTTACACTTCAGTGTCCAGTGAAGACGTTGAGATGAGAGCAGAAGGAGACATCTGCCCATCAGCTGCGGGCCACGCGTGTTGCTCAGCCCGGGCGAGCGCGAGCTGTGAGATCGAGGGAGGCTGCGCCCAGGCTTTGGGTCCGCTCTTCCCTGCAGTCCCGAGCTCTGTGCAGGCGTCAGATCACGTTGTTCCGTTCACCGCCGGGGATGTTCAGTGTCGTGCCAGCAGAAGCGAGACGGACGGCGAGGGAGGTGGGTCCTCTGGTTGCTGTTGCCTAGTGTTCATGGTGTGGTTTAACCTGGCAGCTGCTCAGCACCACTCAGCCTTTGGCTCACTCTCCCTGCTGCCGGTGGGATGAGAGAGAAAATCAGAAAAAAAGGTAGAACTTGGAGGTTGAGATAACTAAGACAGAAGAAAGAGAAATAACAGTAATGAGATATACGTGTATATTTACAGAACAGGTGATGCACGATGTAATTGCTCACCACCCGCCGACCGATGTCCAGCCAGTCCCCAGCAGCCAGCTCCCCTCGGTTTTAGTTTTTTTCCACGTGATGTCATGTGATATGGAATATTCCTTTGGCCGGTTTAGGTCAGCCGTCCTGGTTCTGTCGCCTCGCAGCTCCTTGTGTCCCCTTAGCGCTGTCACTGGCAGGGAAGCTGAGAAACTGAAACATCCTTGGCTCAGCGCAGCACTGCTCAGCAACAACTAAAACATGGCCGTGTTATCAACACTGTTTCTCTCCCAAAGCCAAAACATAGCAGCATACCAGACGCTGTGAAGAAAATCAACTCTGCCCCGGCTGAAACCAGGACAGCTCGTGTGGTGGGAATCACTGCTGCTCTTTCCACGAGGATGTGTGCTCTGCTGTGCGCTGTGACTGAGGACAGGAGCGCTGGCCCCCAGCAGCCTGCCGTTGTGTGGCTCCTGCATCCCGTGAGTGCTGCGTGAAGCCAGCTCTGAGCAAGGTTGGGCCTGTCTGCTGGCATCCTTACTAACTGTGCATCAAAAAAAGCAGAGATTCCTCCTCTCCCTGTTCAACCCACTGCGGTGTTTACAGTGTAAATCTTACTTCAGGCCCCTTTGTGCTACAGAAGTCCAAAAAAATGCCCTGTTAATGTGCATCCGTCCTGGAGTAGATTCTGAAGATTGCAGAAAAACCAGCTGTGTGTCATCTTCAGATACGAGAGTGGTTGAAATATTACATCGAGGGTCCTGAGAGATACCTGCATAATGTGGTGTGATAAGCCAGAGAATGACAGACTGGAGAAGGAAACCGAAATCCAGAGCCTCGATAAGCTGGATTTGTTGAATTTGCTAAAGAGGGCTTAAAGTCAGTATGGGAGGGAAAGATGAGATCAACAAATGCACTTTGTTTAAAGCAGAGACTGGCACAGCACCTTCCCCGCACCTTTCAATAAATAAATAAATAAAAAAACCTCAGATCCGCCCTTGCACCTGGGCTGAACGCTGTGCTCCTGTCACGTTCTTTCTGATGAGGGTTTGAAGGACTCGCATTTCAATTCCTTGCCAGATCATCATCTTCTGATTTACTTCTTTCAGGAATAAAGCATTCCATGATAATAATAGATTCTGCCAGCAAAACTCTGGTCAGTTTTAATCAATTTGAAGAGTATTAGTGCAAGTGGTGCTTGGGAATGCCCTCCGAGATGTGTGGACTGGCATCTTGCTGAGAAATGTTAATAGGGTAATTACTGAATTGTGTTGAGCCAGGAAGATGCATTCACAGAATAGCTGTTTGGAGAAAACTTATTCATCTTTGTTTCTGCTGGTAAGACTTAGTATCACGGATTTACAGCAAATTCCCCAAAGGAACCAGTGTAGTAAATCTGTAGGCAAGGGGAGGAACAGCGTTTAGTGGGGCTGATTTTAAATCCACAGGAGCTCCGGATAATTCTTGGTTGGAAGCAGGTGAGTGAAGCTGTTCAGAAAACGTTCTCTTTTCCTTTGTGTCCGGTGTTGATTTCAACACGTTATTCTGAGGTCTGTGTCAGCACATTAGAGGAATAGAAAGTCTTTGGTCAAACTCTGACCTACTGGAAAAAGTCAGAAGGAGAGCCAGGCTCCCTCTGCTTGCAGAACTGAAACTATTGAGCAGAGGTCGCTTGCCTGAACACTTTGGCAATCAATAATTTTATCTGCGTCGGCATCAGTAATGAGATGATCTCTCCGCCTCTCAGTTTCAGTGTTCAAAGACTGGATTTGGGGAGCAGAGAGTAGTTTTATTCTTATTTACATGAAAATAGATGTATTCCTCAGGTTTCCAAAGGGTGAACGTTTACAGCCCTGGAAGCACTGTGCTGTGTCCCAGAAGTCGGGGTTTGGTGCCCCTAGCATAGAGGTGTGAGGTGGAGCAGCACACCCTGTGTCACTGCTGCAGGACCTGGGAGCAGAGCTGTAGGTAGGCACAGGGCTGTTCTTTGTTGCTGGCCTGATGCTTGCAGGAGCCTGGTTCTGCCCCTCAGAAGCGTTGGCTTTGGTCCCCCGTGGACTGTTCATTTCCCAAAGTGATCGCTGCTGCCCTGAGGGCTGGGTAACAGAGGTGACCAGTGGGTGCTGAGCAGTGCCAGCGTGGGCTTTGCGTCCTTTCCTGGTGATGTTGAGGGAAAGAAGGAAGCTGGTGAAGTTCTCAAGTATAAAAAATGGAGGGGAAAACGTGAAAAAGGAAGTACACGTTTGTGTGGTGTCCTGTGTGAAACACGCTTGTCATTTAAACTGTCCTGATGGGACACTCCATGCACATTAGTGTAGTGCTTGCCGTGGGTTTTCTAGGCCTTTTGTCGGGATCTCCATCTATTGCAGGAGGATTTTTGTTTTTATCTTAACTTTAATTTCACCTCAGCCTCTTCCAGCCCTCTTCAAAAACGGAGCGCCGTAGGCAGAGTGACAGTGAAGCGTGACCCTGCGTGCCGGCCCCTCGCAAAGCTGTGGAGGGTGGCGAGCTCTGGCTGGAGCATTGGCCGTAGCACGGCCAGTTAGACCTCAAGTGGGTGAGGTGAGGGCATTCCTCGCTGGGAGCTGAGCCGTGCTTGCTCGCGGGTGAGACCTGTTGTTAGTTTGTTCTTGCTTCTCAGCGTGAGCTCTGCTCTGGGTATGGAGGAGTTGGAGTTGCTTCTGCGTGGGGTTTTGTGAGCACGTGCCTGCCCATGCCTTCCAAGAGTGAGCCATGGCTGAGGGTTCGTGGAGCATCTTGTGTTGCCCCTTGGATGCCTCCCGTCGGTTCCGCTGCTGGTGGCTTCATGGTGTTGCTGTGGGTGGATGTGTTCCGCAGTTGTGTGCTGGTGCTGTCGCACCTGAGCCAGCTGAGCAGTGGTGGGTGCTCGCCGTGATGCTGCAGGCAGTGCCACTCAGTTGTACCCTGTTACTTGGAAATACGGCAGAGGTTTTGTTTTGAGGGAGGTTTGGGTTAAATCCCTCATGCCTGCGGCATCATGGATGGTGCTGGATGTTGGGACCTTCTTGTCCTTCCCCACAGTGTTGGTGTCTCGTGGTGGCTGGAGCTCTTGGTACCTCCAGAGGGTGTGGAACGTGCTGAAAATGGCAGTGTTCAGAGGAGCTCTTCCCTTTGCTTAGGGTTGCTTTCCAGAAGCAATTTTAGTGCTCAGTTGGTAAATCCTTGCAGTAGAATCAAGACAAAATATTTTTGTGGAGTGAGTCTCTCTGCCAGCGACTCACGTGGAGCTTTTCCAGCCTTCTTTGGTGTAGGGCTGGAAGGTGCTGGAAGGTGCTGGAAGATGGGCAAGGGGGAGCTGCTGGTGGGGGTCCCAGGTCTCTTCTGCGAGCTGCTGCAGGTGTCACCGGTCGGTTCGGCTGGTGCCTCTGCTGCTGGTTGTCTGGTTGATTGCAGTAGACCTGGCTCAGAAAGGTTTGGGGAGCGTTAGTGGTTTGGTTCTCTTGCCTTGTTTAAATGGTTAAGTTCGGTATGGCTGTGGTTCCAACTGGTTCTTGGGGAGAACTGCTCCCCTTTCCCGGCATGACCCATCACTGACGCCGTTTCTATAGCTGATGTTGGAACCTGTGTTGTAACCTCCCTGCCTGCGGAGACTCCCAGGCCCCTGGGGCCCGCCGCTCCCAGCCCCGGCGGCCCGAGGACGGCCCGGGAGCAGCTGCCCCTCGTGCAGGGCTGGCAGGGCTCCATCGTACCGCCCGCAGCCACACAGCGCTCGGTGCTCGCGGGCCGCGCGGCGTCACGTGCGCCGCGCTGTGCTGCCGGGGTCCTTGCCCATCTGTTCCCAGCTCTTTCTGGGTTATCAGGCGCGGGTCCAAGTCCTTGCAGGCAGAGCCAGCTCCACGGCCAGAGATTACGAGCACTAACCTTCCTGGCAGGGCGGCGTGGCTGTGCTTTTATGCAGATTAGCCATGTGCTTCTCACTTGAAGGCGTTCCACAGGAAAAGACGTTTCCTGTGTTTGCCTCGCGGTGGGCGTCTCTGGCTCGGCCGAGCTGGGGCCATGCGTGGCGAGAGCGCGCTTGGGAGAGGGATTACGGCGCGCTGGCCCCCCTTCCCATCCCACCTCCGTGCTACGTCACCACAACACAACCACACGCGCGCTCGTACTGTTGGTGTCATTCATTCGGTGCCAAGATTGCTTTAAAAAATTCCCTTGGCCCCAGTTCAAACAGGAGTACAGCTGGGATGTGTTAGATTTTAGGCAGTCTGCCCTCAATTTGAGATGAGTTATAAATAGCAGTGCCGACTTCCTTAACTACCACTCTCCGAGGTAAAATGCAGGTTAATTACTGTGGGAATCAATTAGGGCTTCTCTCGGTTAAACAGCCAGCAATGCTTTCTATTATTTTTTATCACAAAAAATGGACAACAGATCTGGTCAGGAAAAGATTTCAGATCCAAGGTGAAAGCTCAGTGCTTTTGAATTTTTTTTTTTTTTTGGCCTTTTTATTTTTATTTTGGGGCAGCTGAGGAAGCCAGTTGTGGCCAATACCCACATTTGCCAATAACTGCCTGACGCTGATTTGAAACTGGAGAGTTCAGTACAGAGTTCTCCTTCCTTTTCTACCTCTGGCCTAATAAAATACAAATACGTCGTCAGGTAATCGAGAAAGTCAGAGTTGCATTTTTCTGTACGGCTGCGGAGGGTTTGGCTCCCGCTTCCGAAGTGGGATTTCCCTCTTCTCTTTACTCATTTTCCTGCTGGGACCATTAAGCAAGTCCTCTCCAATTTAAGCAAACTGCTCTGTGGAGAGGCCAAAATTTTCTTCTGCGGGACAAGATCTAAGAAGAACTGTTTGTGAAACCCTAATCCGCTTGGGGGTGTTTTTTTGTTTGCTTTGTTTGATTTTTTTTTTTTTTTTTTTTTTAAGAGCTGTACCTGTCTGCTTGTGCCGTGGTGAAGCAGAGCTGCTGGCTGGCTGTTGCTCTGTTTCTCTCCTTAGGGCCTATTTTTTGGTTTTACAGCTCTGGCCCTGGTTGCGCAGGCAGAGCACCTTGGCGAGCTGTGGGAGAGCTGCTGGTGCTCGCAGTGCCGTGGCGGTGGGGGGGCCGACACGCTTCGCGTTGCGCGCGCTGTTTGGAGAGCTTTTGAACTCAGCTAGCTAAGCTTGCTTTGGGCTAGCTGTTACAAGCTCTTCGTTCAGGAGCATCTTGAATTTTCTGGGGAGATCAGCAGTTTCTCTGGAGCGCTGGCTGTCAGCTGCTTTCATTACTTGCTGTACGGAACAGCTTTGCTTTCAGGAGCTTGACTGGGGACAGGGCTGTGTTTTGCCGAGTTTTGGTGCTTAACAGTGTTTTAAAACAGCGGAGATACCAAGATTGAAGGAAGAATAGAAGCAATTTCTATGAATACAAGGAGGTGTAAGCAGGGGGTCTGGACTTCAGTGATCAAGGAGCAACACTTTCTCTCAATTATGTCTCTCTGTGGCAGGGCCTTTGCTTTTGAAGTGTAATCACAGTAATCTACTCCTGTGGTTTCCTATTGAAAGGATTTCCCATGTATCAGTCCAGAGAAGTGTCTCCAGCCTTTTGCAGTCGGAGTTTGGTATTTCCTTATTTATCCTGGAGTGTTCTCACAAGCGAGCAGCGTCGCTTCCTCTCGGCTCTCCGGTACACCGTTGTGCGGAGCGGCTCTGCACCACCTCTGCTCCCCAAAGCTTTGTGTGAGCTCTGGATGGATCAGCACCTCGCTGTGTTTCAGCTTCACTGCTCCTTTCTTGAGGCACTAGTTAAATTACTGAGAAGGACTGAGACAGCAAATTGTACCTGGTGGTGTGCGCTCGAAGGCAGAGCAATGCTGCTAAGAGGAGAGCAGCTAAAGCCCCATCGCTGGGGTGTCTGTAGTGGGATGTCTGGAAGGGAGAAACAAAGCGTTGCAGCATGTGAGACGTACAGGGCAGCCCTAACCAGTTAGCCTGTTGGTTTGCAGCAGGCCATGGGTGTGTGTATGAAACAGTTCCTCTGCTGGAGGAGATGAACTGGCATTTACGTTTCTTCTGCTTGGAGAATTTTACCTGTGAGGCTGTGATTTAGAGTGATGCTCGTCATGTTTGAATTCAGCATCTCTGCGTGCTGGGGCCTTGTGGCAGAGCTGCAGCTCAAAGCCGTGGTGTTCAAAAGCACATCATGTACTTCTGCGCAGAGCCATCGAGGTGATGACTTGGTCACATCCTGGAACTATGTTTGGGGTTTCTGTTGCCTTTTTTTTTTTTTTTTTATGGCTGCATAAACAGTTTCTTGAAGTTTTTTTAAACAGTCATCATGCTTCCTGTAAGAGTCATGGAAAAGTGGATCTTCACCTTGTGTCTGTCCTTCCTGAAGATACGGTTAGCTTTGTGGGTGACCACAGGTGACAAAATCTACGCAGAGGAGGCAGCATGTGGTGTGTGCGTATTTAAAAACAACAAAAAAGCAGAATGAACAGGAATGTGTTTGAGAACCTGCCCTTGCTAGCAGGGTGTGAAGATGAGGTAACAGCTGGGGGAAACGAGTAACAAACTGAAAAGATGCTGAAACGTTCAGTCAGCAACCAAAAGTTGCTCTCAAGCAGGCAGCAGGAGAAAGGTGTGGTGTGTGTCTTGTGTGGGGAGAAGGAGCTAGGGGCAGGGAAGCAGTCCTGGTGCTACTGCTTTAACATAGCAAAGAAAATAATGCGGGGAGGGCAGAGACGAAACCCACATGGGTGCCGGTGGTTGTTGGGGTACGGCCGTTTCGGGTGACCCCAGGCTCCTGGGGCTTCCTGCTCAGGGCACTGCAGCCTCGGCCCGTGCTGCTCCTCAGCTGTGGCAGCTTGAATATCAAATGCAAAACTTTTCCAGAACTGTTTGAGTATCAGTATGATCTAAAATGGAAAAAAGAAACACAAAGGAGCATGGCAGGGCACGTCTCTGGCAAACTCTCTTGATAGAGATAATCCTACTGGTGCCCTGTACGTGGTTGTCTGGGAGCGACTTCTGTAAGGTGACAAACCAGTGTGCTTGCAGGGGTGTCTAGGGCTGAACTGGAGGAATTGGGTCTGGTTCTTAATTGATTTCTGCCATATTGATGCAGATTGCTCCAGGGGAGCCTGGTTTGGCTGGGTGGGTAGCGCTACCATACTGGCTGCGGGGTGCTTGCCTGCATCTCCCATAAAATTCCTTCCCGTGCCCCAGCTC
This sequence comes from Alectura lathami, assembly GCA_013399715.1. NCBI lineage: Eukaryota > Metazoa > Chordata > Aves > Galliformes > Megapodiidae > Alectura > Alectura lathami. Next base: position 47,635 of record VXAV01006342.1, on the reverse strand, counting down.
CTGCTGCCCTGCAGGAGCGCCCCAAGCTCCCTGTGGTGCCCCTGCTCGCTCCTCTTTGGCGTGAGCTCAGAGCTGGGCCTGCCTGGCAGGCTGGAAGTAGCAGACAGCTGGTCAAACAAATGTTGTCAGGGTCTGCGTGTGGGGGCTCCAAGCTGTGCTGGCTGTTGGGGTAGGATTTGCTGAAGCGTAGCATACTGCTCGAACTTTTCCCGAGGAGGGTGGATTCTGCAAACATAACTGAAATACTGTTCTGGTGTCTGGGATTCTTTCAGGTTTCCAGCGGGAGCTGGCTTTGTGTGATGTTTGCCTGTGCAGGCCTGTAGTGCCACTCCTCAAGCACCTGATCTCTTCGAGAGAGGGTGGATCTGTGCAAATACCACCCTAGGGCTAGTTGCAGGAAGCAACCATGTAATAGAGAGTCCATTGTCATGGTGATGTGGTGGAAAACATCTAATTGGTATTAGTTAGGTAGTCAGGAGATCAGTGAAATTCCTTACTCAGCCCAAGTGATGGAGGTTAAAGACTGCGGCTGGGATTCATTCAGAGGTCCCTACGCCAGATCAGGCTGCTGGCAGAACTTGCTTTAGGGTGGTGATGCTGCTGCTGAGGTGGAAGGGCTGTGTTCTGAGGCTTACAGTGTTTTCAGGAAATTTGATTGACTGTTTCTATGTCTTGGCTCCAGGCAGAGCTCGTGCAGACTTGGAAGTCCTTCCAAAGTTGTGTTTACTCGTGCATCTCATGGTGTCTGCTCTAAAACTAAGGGACTTGACATTCAAGGCTGACCAGTATTCTGTCATGCATCTAAAGAAATTTGATTTAGAAACCTGTGTGCTGCAAAAGGCAGCAGGCTCAAAGCACATGTTTTTTAAAAAAAAAAAAAAAAGTAGAACTGCAGTCTTGAACACTGAACATCAGTAGCCCTGCCCGGTGTTGCTCCATCGATATGGATTAGTTGAAATGCGTAAGTGTAAATTAACAGCCTGCAGTGTTTTGGGAGACATTGTTACATGTGAAAGAAGAAGCGTTTCTTGTGAATATTTAAATTTCCAGCGTAAGTTTACCTTGTTGTGGACATTAAACTACTGCCTACTGCGGGGGAAAAGCCACTAACGCTGATAATTCATCTTTCTTAATGATCCTTCCCACCTTCTTTCTGGTCCTCTGGCCACGGGAGATATGTCAGCATAAAATGACTTCTTCTCATTGGGTTTGCTCTTTGTGAAATGTCCGAAGGTCTGGAAGGGCAGCAGAATCCATGCTGTACTTCAGAATGTAGCCATGGGTTGTAGCACCTGAGAAGGGGCAGACTGGCTTCTGCTTCTCTGCACCAACCCGTTAGAGTCTCCTGCTGTTTTTTATTTTTATTTATTTATTTATTTTGGAAGTTGTGAACAATTCCTGTGTGCAGCTGGGTGTACATCCTCTGTCACAACTTGCTTTGCAGCCTTCAAGCCCGATGGATCAGATGGGGAAGATGAGGCCGCAGCCATACGGAGGAAGCAACCCATACACGCAGCAGCAGGGACCGCAGGCGGGGCCGCAGCAAGGACACGGCTACCCAGGACAGCCCTATGGGCCACAGACTCCCCAGAGATACCCCATGGGAATGCAAAGCAGGACGCAAAGTGCAATGGGCAGCATCTCATATGCACAGCAGGTAGAGCACCCAGGCTTCTGTAGGTCTCTGTTTGCAGCAGGGGCAGGCAGAAGAGCAACGGAGTACTGGGGGTTCTGAAGGGACCGCCTTCCGCCAGGCTGGAATCGATTGCTTCGGTGAAGTGACACTGCTTTAGGCGGTATGTTGCACCACACCTGGATCCAGGTGTGATGTGTGAGGGTCTGTGGAATTCTTGCTTCCATGAGAGGCAGCACCTGAGCAGTGAAGCAGAACCAAGGGAAAAAAGGATAGCGAGGGGACTAAGGTATTCTCACCACTGTATTCTGTTAATGACAGATCTGTTCCTTACAGTGGAAGTGACTTCCAGGCCAGTTCTGTCTCACTACGTGAGCTGAGTGGTTCCTGCTGGACTGTTCACAAGATTCAAAAGGCTGCCTTTTTTGTGGAGCAAGCCTTCTTTCCTTTTGATGTTAATGTCATCGAAGCGTGGTCAGATGGGGATCCCTAAAAACTTAGTTATGGTGCCTATTAAAATTTTCTTACTGCTGAGAATAGTGTCATACACAAGTGACTTTTGATACTGTCTGGGAGGTTTCCTTGCATAGGTAGTGACATTTCATGTACCTTCCCAGTTGACTGCTCTGCACAGATCTCTGAATTGTTTCTTCTTGAGTATAATATGGCTGTGTGTGTATGTAAAATCACTTCTTAACCGCTGTAATTCTGCCCTCCTCCTCTGTAGATTCCGCCTTATGGACAGCAGGGTCCCAGTGCATACGGGCAGCAAAGCCAGACTCCATATTACAACCAGCAAAGCCCTCATCCCCAGCAGCAGCAGCCTCCATATTCTCAGCAGCCTCCATCCCAGACCCCTCACTCTCAGCCTTCTTATCAGCAACAGCCTCAGTCTCAGCCTCCACAGCTTCAGACATCGCAGCCTGCGTACTCTCAGCAGCAGCCCCAGCCGCCCCATCAGCAGTCTCCAACTCCATATCCTCAGCAGCAGTCCACGGCCCAGCAGCACCAACAGAGTCAGCCTCCCTACTCACAGCAGCAGTCACAGTCGCCCTATCAGCAGCAGCAACAAACTCAGCAGACGGCTTCCTCGGCTCTTTCTCAGCAGTCATCTTCATACCCTCAGTCACAGCCGCAGCAGCAGCAGTCTGCATATTCCCAGCAGCGCTTCCCCCCTCCTCAGGTAAGGCCTTCTGCTGCTTCACTGCCTTCTCCAAGTGATTTTTAAGGAACCTGGGCAAATCATTTTCTTTGTGCGTTGCAGTCGGTAGAGCTACCCATCGGCAGGCTGGCTGCAATGCTTACAATAATAGCTGTGCTGCTTCTCTGTTGTGTCTAGATCTGTATCTCTTACAGAGATGTGCTGTTGGTAACAGGCTGTGCTGTGGTAATGCTGCAGTTTTGAAGACCAGTTGCAAGTAAATGCTGCTGATTGGCAGTACCAGTTAAAGGATTTCATACTGGCGTGGTTTTCACACTGTGGTCTGTGGAAGATCTCCAGGTGGTCTGCAGGGCCACTTGGTTTAGCACAATAGCAGAGCACTTCTGAGGCTTCAAAAAAAACCTCCTATTTCCTGGTGCTTTTACATCTCAACCCAAGCCTTCAGGAGGCGTATTGATCGTACAGAGGAAATGAGCATGGGAAAGCTTCCTTGGGTTCCTTGCTGCCTGGGTGGAGTTTTTCCACAGCCATGTACAGACGGCGGCACAAGTGGAAATCGAGCCAGTAAAGGACAGTTTGCAGAGTGACCCATAGATGGGGGAGAGTTTGTTCTTAAATGTAAAAGTTTGCTTTAAGGAGGAGAAATAGAACATGAAGCACGTGAAATTGAAGGTAAAATCATGAAACAGATCTTTTGTTTTTGTTTTTCTTGTGCGTTTGCAGCAGGGTTGAATAATATTTCAGTAGTCGTGTGAAAAGCTAGCTGGGGCCTTTCAGCAAACATTGCAATGCATCAAAAGTAGCTTTTGAAAAGCTGGAAACTTTAATTGACTTGCAATGTTTGTGTAATAAGCCACTTAGGGCTGTTGTAAGATGTTAGAAAAGCAAGAACCTAAGTGGGCAGTTCCCTGGGACAGCCTCTGTTCTTCAGGATCTATCCGTTATAAGAAAAAGCCGGAGAATTACTGTTCTGTTGTGGTTTGGAGTTCTGCACCCAGCACTGGCTGCAGCAGTCCGGCAGCGTTTCTCCTGCGGAGCAGTCGGCGTGCTGCCTTGAACTCTTCTGTCCTATTTCCTGTTTTGGGCAAAAGTCACCGAGGGTGCATAATTCTTCCACAATGTGAGAATACAGCAGCGTGATTCCAGCCGAGCCTTTATTTTATTCCCATTTGTGATTTTTTCTTTTTTTTCTTTGGTGTTCCTCAATTTTTCAGGAGTTATCTCAAGAATCATTTGGGTCCCAGACATCATCTGCTCCCTCAATGGCTTCCAGTAAAGGGCAAGAAGATATGAACTTGAATCTTCAGTCCAGACCTTCTAGCCTGCCGGTGAGTGGTGAGCTGCCGTGGGAGTGAGTGGGCCGAGGGCAGCCAGAGGCACAGCAGGGACAGTTGGCGCTGGGAGTATTCCACGTGGAAATGGGATTGGCTGTGCTTTTTACTAAGTCATTAGCTTCTGGTGTCACACTGGAGATTAAATGTAATTTACAAAAGTAATGGATCTGAGAGTAAAGTTTAAGTACTCTCTTCTGCATGTTGTAGCTACGAGATTTCTTGAGTTTTCTCCTTGTGGTGGCTGAAGCACCTGACTGCAGTTAGAGTAGGCCCTGACCTTCAGGGAGAGGTCTCATTTTCATTTTGTTCTGTTGTTTCTTTAGCCCACTGCCGCATGGGTGTCATTCTGTCACCGGATCCTCATACTGCTGATTTAAGCTTCTTTGAGCCAATCTGACTGAAGAGCCTGTTGAAAAAAAAAAAACAAAAAAACCCAAGTGTATTAGTACCTGGAGCGAGGAAGATCAGTCAGAGATGGCTCCTTCCCTGTCAGACAGGGATCTGTATTTTCTTTTGCATTCTAAATCTGCTTGCTGTATGCACAGTGAGCAGTTGGGTATGAGATTAGTGCTTAGTTTTCCAGCAGATTTGGACCAAAATAGTTTAACTTCGGGTTAAAAGTTCATCAAGAAAATGGAGAAGGGTTAGAAGTGTAGGTTGGTTTGGACAAGTTGCTCTGTGCCTCTGACTTGGAAGAACAGTGTTGAGCTGCTGATTTCTGATTTTGCTGGTCACTTTCACTTGTAACCAGCAGGTAGTGACTTTTTTTTTATTTAGCCACTGGCTAAGTCTGTTTTCTAAGCTGCAGCTGGATTTGTCAGAGGAGAGTGATCTGTGTGTAGCGAAGTTATTTTTGCTCTCAGCAATGAGAACAGCTTTATTGTGAGCCCCTTTAAATAATTCCTTTAGATTGTGAGTACAAATTGTCACCCAAAATACAAAATGATTCTAGTTCTGACCACCTAATGGGAGTAATTGTGGGTTGTTTTTTCTTTTTTTCTTTTTTTTTTTTTTTTTTTTTTTTGGGCCTTAATTGCAAAGATTTAATTTGTTCTGAGGCCTGGGGAAACATCCTTTTAAATAGCATGTTTCTTTCCACTCTGCCTCTCCACAAGTTCTTCCATGTGACCCCTCTTCTGGCGAAGAACGTAGGAAAAGCGAAGCCACTGAAGTAATTGAAGAAATTGCTGAGGCTTTGGCCGGTGGGAAGTCCTGTTCAGTGGCATTGTTGACAGAGCCTCCACGAGCCCTACCAATCAGCGCCCTCTGACTCAGATGATAGGAATGAGTTGCTCTGCTTAGCAGAAGTGGCTCCTTCTCAGCACCAAGTGGGAGTTCGTTTCATGCCTTGTGGTTTAATGTATTCGGCCCCTTTTAAGCTTTGCTTTTTCCCAAGCAGTTTGATACCCATCTCTGCTGTGAGGGAGCTTAGAAAAGTGGGAATTTTATCCAGTTTAAAAGTTTTAAATGTTAATTATTTTCTAGTCAGGTATTCAGAGATTTTTTCTCAGGAGAAATAAAGGGCACAGAAATTTGGTCCAGCTTTTAGAATCCATGTGTGCTTTTGAGCTTTTTCCTCTTCAGTAAGCCAAAACCTCACCCATATTCTTGTACGTGTTTCATAATTCGTTGTCCTCTGGTTAGGATCTTGTAGGGCAAGATCAGCATCCTGAGGATGCCTCAGACAGTGATGTTGAATGGCTTAAAGAGGACCTCTGAGGTGTGTGGAAGCCAGCCCTTTGTTTCAGTGATCAGTGTCTTGCATGAAGCTTGGCCTGGAGATGCTTAGAAGCAGAAGAGCTACGTGGAAGGGTGTTATCAATTTCTTTTATCTTCCTTATATTGCTCAGTTTGTCTGTTTTAGAAAGTTTTATACTACTTAGGAGGTTTCTTAGATCCCTGTTTTGCCATTATATATGACTTACAGTAGCATAGTTAGTTTGTGGGTTTTTAATTTTTTGTGGAGTTAAGTCCTCTTCCAAGCCTCAGTGGGCACTGTGGAATAGCTCACTGGGTATCTTGGAATCTGGGCAAATTGTACAATGCATCATCTTTAATTAAACATAGATCAGCTCCAGCAGGAGAAGGAGGTTGCTGCTTTTAGGTACTTATTTGTGAAGTGTGTAATTTATGTACCCAGTGCCTTTACGAGTCTTTGGCCTTCACATTTAATACTGTGCATCAGTGTTAATGCTGAAACTTGAAGCAGTCAGGGTAGAAATATATCTTTGGCTGACACAAGCATCGTTTCAGGAGGTGGCGGTCTCCCAGAGATATAAGCATTGGCTTGGTGACACTGTCAGGTTGTTTAACCCCTGTCAGATCTTGCTGGCTTTGTTAGGATCTGCCTGAGAAGTCCCATGCTGATCTGCCTGGGTGGGGGTCTTCAAGATTTCTTCCTGTCAGTGGTTTTTGTGTCACTAAAACTTTTCCTGACAATGTTCCTGTATTAAGATTTCAACAGCAGAAGAGTCAAATTACTGATTTCTCTGGTGCTTCGTTGGAAAATCTGTAAGCGCCAAAATGTCTGGTCTTCCATTTCTGTCCTAGCCTAAATACTTCCTGGTTGTTCTCTGCCTGAAGATTACCCTCGCTGTGCTGGGGGAGAACACCGCTGCTGACTTGAAATCGCTGGTGCCTTTTAAAGAGTAATGCGAGTGTCCTGGCTGGTGCTCTTTTCCTGTAGCAGCCTGGGTGAAGAATTTCTCTGAAGAATTTGCTGCTTCCCTAGGGAATCTCTGTCAGGATTGCAGCTAAACTAAACTTAGATTCCTATTGTGTATGGGAGAAGTGAAGCGTAGTCTTTTGTGTCTGGGTGTAATAGAGGAATGGTAATCCACAGTATAAATCTTACTCTCCCAGGAGATTCCCTGGTCTCTTCTCTTCAGGAAAGAATTCTTCCTGGCAAGTTGTACCCACTTTATTTGGTGCCTCTACCTTTTGGGACTCGGATACTGAGTCGATGGAAGTCAAATCCTTCCAGCTGTTAATTACTTTCTGCTTAGACTTGGAAGATGCTCTGGCAGCGGGGGTATGGGGGAGGCAAACAGGGTGCTGGGACGTCCATTTGGGTTTGAACTGAAGTCAGTTCTGCTGCAAAAATCTCGGGAGTTTTGGGGTTTTTGGGAGAAGTTTGCATCTCCTTATGGAACATGCAGCAGGTTGTTACGTCGCCCTGGTCTCTGTCTTAGGGGCTGTTGATGTGGAGCAGGGCACAGGATGTGCTTAGGCTGATTTGGTCGATGTAGCTTGAGGGAGAGTCCGCATTCCTTTCCTGGGCAATTTGTTTACATCTTGATGAGGAGAGGGAATGATTTCAGTCTCAATGTTCTTCACCATTGGAGAGCTGCATTGCTCATTCAGCTGCATTTCAGTTTGGCTCATCCCTGGCTTCAGGTCTGAAATGTGTCTTGTTGGTGGCAGGAAGGAATTCAGCCAACTGCAGACAAATTCCTGATCCGTGTTTGAGTTCTGAATGTGCATTCTGGTCTTGGGTCTTTGCAGTATGGATTTGACAAAATGAGATGTTGTGGGAAGGGAGGAAGGGTGAAGCTGCTGAGCTCCTGCTTGTGCAGGAGTAACTCCCGTGAACATCCCCAGCAGCTGCGGGGTGTTTCTGCTTTGATTTCTTCCTCTCAAGTCATTTCGGAATTTGGGCGTTGTGGAGGATGCCAGGGAAGCACTGTCTGGATCTGCCAGCTTTACGAGGTGGTCATTTCAGCTTGCGCTCTGTGGGCACTTGAAGTGGAATGGAGTTGAGCTCTGTCAGCTGCATCCCCTGACCTGGAAATAATCTTTGCAGCAGCCTGACACAGAGTGAGAAACTATTCCAGAGCTGTTGTGGAAGGTGAGGGAGGTGCAGCCCAGGAAACAAATGTTTTCTTAAAAACTCCTTGAGGTCGGCATTACTCATTTTGGCAATTTCTTTTGGGGAAGGGGAAAAGAAACTTTTATAGCTGAATCTCTTAGTTACTTCAGTCTCTTTTTTTTTTCTTTCCCTATGGGACTTCCTGCTGATATTTGGTGTGAGTTTGGCCTTTAGAGCTTATTCCTTGCCTTAGGAGGGGGATCAGTGATGCCGCATTTCAGAGCAGGGCCGTTGCAGGCTGCTGGCAGGGTGCGGGTGGGCACGCAGCGCTGGGGCCTTACCCAGGGAGCGCAGGGCCCGGAGCGCTGGTGTTTGTGAGACTGGTGCACTGCGGTGCAAGCTGGCAGGAAGGTTTCTGTCCCAAGTTCTGGTGATACAGGGGAGCTGAAAATACCTTTTTTATCGTGATCAGGGCTTCTCTAAGCTTTGCTTGGTGTGTGAGATTTTGTCAGTCCTTTTTGTGTCGTTCCTTAAAAAGACCATGCTTTTTCCCCCCCCCCTCCC
>VXAV01006342.1:10126-39124 GCA_013399715.1 Alectura lathami | reverse complement strand
TTGAATTTTGCTAATACCTTTTGTAGACATGGAGAGTACTGAGTGTTGCTTGCAGAGCTACCCTCACCATCCGGCCGGTGCTCCTCTCCTGCGACCTGCCTCTCAGGGCAGCTCTGCTCTTTGTCCATGTGGCAATTTCTCTCCACCCACTCCTTCCTCTGCGTCTGAACTTGACTAATCCAAGCACCCTGGTGCTCGGGAGGAGGCTCCCTGCCTGCAGTGCAGCAGCCAGGCCTGCTCCGGGCTGCCCCGAGCCCTCTGTCCTCGGAGCAGCATCCCCTCCAGACCCCGCCGCGTGGGGCTGGTGGGGCCGCTCAGCTTCGCGGGCGCTGGCTGCGGGCTGCGCTATGCTCGATGCCGGGCTCGTTTCCTGTTTCTATTCTCGTCGTCAGCGCTCGGCTCTGCTTCCTGCCTGCACGCCGTGCACAGATTCCCCTACCCAGAGCCTTTCTGTTCCTTAGGAGCGATTTTGGTTACGGCTGAACCGGAGCACGGTGACGCCGAGGGCAGGACGGGGTTTGGGCACCGTTCCTAACGCAGCCGGGCTTGGCCTGGCGGGAGCAGCAAGGCAGGTCGGCGTTGGATCAGGAAATTGCTGTAGGATGACCAGTTCTGGTGCTGGATGCCGAACAACGGTCCGTGCTCCCAGTCACACGCATCCCCCTGCGCTGCTGCAGCCTGGGAGCAGAGCGTTCGTCGCTCCGTAACCACTGCAGCATGCTTTGCAAGATGAGCCGTTTCTTTCAAACAGGCTTTCAAGAAGCTTGTTGTAGGACAGGGAAATGAGGCTTTCGCTTCCTTTTGGCTGCTGAGTTGGTGCTATTGGAGACCCTTCAAAACGCGCAGAAGCCTCAGTCTGCCGTTGGGAGCACCAGGCTCAGCCCTCTGCCCTTTCCGTCAGAACTTAACCCCGCTGGAGGTCCCAGATCGTGCAGGAGAGGGAAGAGACTGTGCTGAGCTGACCTTGTGCACCACGTGGAGCGTCTGCGGGGCTAAGTGCAGGCGTTTGGCTGCGCTGACAGCGGTGCTCTCGTTGTGAACGCTGGCACAGCTGAGCGTGCAGTCCACAGGAATCGCTTTCCTGCTAACGTCATCTTGGTGCTCTGGGTTGACCTGTCTGGGGGATGTGCACGGTCGTAAACACAGTGCAGAGAGCTGCTTCCACATGGCTCTTGGGCACGGGGCGTGGCAAGGGCCCGAGGCTTTGCCTGCGGTGGTGACAGCGCTGCTGGGACGGGCCTGTGCCGCTGTCCTTGTGGGTGCAAGGTTCGCGCTGAGATTTCAAACAGGGCCTGTGTGGTGGTTGGGGGAGGAGTTGTGTAATTTCTATTGTACTTTTGAATCGAGTCTCACTGAAGAAAACAGAAAACACTTATTGAAGGAACGAAAAAAAAGCAGAATTTGCTGAATTGACGAGTGCTGACATCTCTAGGAATTGACTGTTCTGGCAACCCCTGACCCTGCGGTGGCACTGGGTGTGCATCAGTGAGCAGCACAGTGCGGGTTGCCAGGGCTGTGCTTGCCTCCTCCCTGCACTCTCACTTCTCTGAGCAGAATTTCCTCCATTCTTTTTCTTGTCCTCAGTTTCTCTGTCCCGTGCAGGCCAGCAGCACCAGGGCAGTGTTGTGTTTCAGCCCAGCTCATGGATGAAGGCGCTTTCTCTGGAGCTGACAGCGAGGGGGCTCAGCCGTGGCCCCTCAAGCTGCTCCGTTGCCATCTCCCCGCAGGTACAGGGTTACCTGATGTCCTAAGAAGGCTGGTTCTCTCCTGAAATCTTTATGCATTTTTGGGAATTGATTCTTTCTTTATTGCTCACAGAGGCTGATAATAATACTAAAAGCTGAGTTGTCTTGAAGTCTAAAACACTGTCCTTTATAGTTTAAAACATCTTAAAATTTTTTATTATTTCAAACTCCTGCCTTTGCAGCATTTCGTTGCCCACCCCAAACCCCTGTGGGTGGCATGGTGGCATAACCACATGCTGAGATGACTAAATGCTTTGGAGTCTAAACTGAATTCATCAGAGACTGGAAAGCACCTTCCAGAGGAAGCACTGCTGGGAGCTGGAATATCCTTGCAGCTGGCAGTAAGGGGTAGCTTCCTGCCTCTTACACAATTTAGCTTTTTATATGATCTGGGCTTTGTCTTCAGACTGAAGCAGAAGAACACGTAAGAACCCCTGGAAGAAAAACAAAGACTTTTCCAATAAACAGGTTGTGGTCTGTCATCTGAGAGCCGTGCTGGTTTCTCACTTGCACTTTCCTTCCCCAGGCCTGCTGTCGGACAGCCTGGCTGCTTGATGTGGTCAGCTTGTGGGTCTCGCTCTCCCTGCATCCCCAACACCCTCCAAAAAAAAAAAAAAAAACCAGTGTTGCTGAGATCATTGATGCAGCTGTGATACTGCTGCTCACTGTGCCAGGGGCCATGCATGCTTCTGCCCTGCAGCCTGATTCGGGGTCGGTGTTACTGCTGAAGCTGAAAGTTCTGTCCCTTAGTGCAGCACGCTGCTGCTGCATGGCCAGGCCAGCCTCTGTGTTAGCCGGAGTGACACTGCTCTGCCCAGCCCAACTTCTGCATCTGCCACTGCTGCTTTGAGCTTTTGTTGTACCAGTAAATCTGGAAGTGCTTAGGAAGCTGAGCAGCCTTCAGGGGGTTAAATGGAAGCTGTCTTCTGGAGAGCTTTCTGCTGCGTGTCCCAGGGCCCTGCAGAGCAGTGCAGCACCCAGTGCTTCCTGGCTGGAACGCCGGCTTTCCCTGCGGTGGGTTTTCCCTTCAGCGACATCTTGTTCAGTGGGTGAATCATGTTACTCCTTCCATACTTCGTGCTGCAACCACAGCTTTGAATTTCTCCTCCCTGAAGAGGAGAATATGAAATTTGTTAATCTGCTCTGTGTTCAGAGGGGGAGGAAAGCCCCCTCCCCCCCCCCCCCCCCTTTTTTTTTTTTTTAATTTTATTTGGAGGGGGAAGAGAAGGAGGGGAGGCACAGAGTAGGAGCAGTGGATGTGATTAAAGCTCCTGCCGAGCAGATCTGTGGGAGTGGAGTATCGACCTCTGAAAAATCAATGGCTGCTGCGGTAGCAGTGCTGGCTGTTTTGCAAGGGCTCCCATTGCAGGAATGTAGTAAAGCCAGCAGCAGTTCCGTCTGTCTTCCTCCCTTTTTTATTTTGTACCTGTTGTCTGCCAAATGACCGGACTCACCTAGATTTGCTGAGGTGGATTAGAACAGCAGCTTATTTTTGCAATCAGAGTAAAATTTCTTGTGTGACGCTGAGCCCCTCCTCCTGACAGCCTCCTTTCCAAACGCTCTTTTTCCTGCAGTGCAGCTAGAGCCAGCAGCTTCTACCAGTTTGTCTAAAGCTAGCCTGGAAGAATGAGCTTTTCAGCTGCTTTTTTAAGCAAGGAAACTGCACAAATCTCTCTTGCATGTTCTAGTCCCCATTTTAGGTTTGTAATTGTTAGCAATGATGCCTGAGAGGAGCTTAAACTCCTCATAGGGGAAGGGAATATGGACTCCGTGTAGCAGGCTGAAGCCTTGGTGGTGTTACCTTCCTGGTGCTTGTTTCACTGGGCTGGTGTTTTTTCCTGGAGCAGTGAAAGTCCAGCACTTTTCCTTTATTTGAGGACTCCTTGGATGAGTAAGTGGCAGGTAATAGAACCTGAATGTTTTTGTGTGCTCAGTTTTGTAACTGGGATCTTAGCTTTTCTCCAGAACAGCTTGATGCGGAGCCTGAGCACCCTGTTATTGCTCAGATCAGAGTTTGTGCTTCTAAGAACAAATTTGAGGGGCCAGACCCAGTGAGTTCATTGTATAATTGAAATTCTTTGTTCCTTCTCATTGCTGATCTTGCCCTGTTTCAAGGGGGATAGAGGACGCAAGGTCAGAAACTTAAAAAGCTTTCATAAAGCACATACCTGGCATAAGTGACAGGGAATACCCTGTTTTTTATGCCAGGAGAAATTCATCTTTCCCTTGTACACTAAAAACAAATTCTTCAGCTCAGAGAGTAAGAGCTAAGAGGTACCTAGCTGTGGAGGGAAGCTGTATATGGTCAAGGATCAAGCTTGTGTTGCTAGATTTTGGTTCTATTCAGTAGCTGTTAGTTGTCTTGGGTAGCTTGGAAATGGGGATGAGTGTGGTTTCTGCACATGTGTGAACTCAGAATCAATAACGGGTAAACTGGCAGCTAAAAAATGCATATGGTTGGCCTCTGCCCCACTGCTCCTATGGGGACTGGGTGCAGAGCTCCAATCAGCAGTGACTCTACCCTGTGACATCACCTGAAGTTCTAGAACGCTGTCAGTGTGGAAGGGAGGCCGATGGCCTCGCATCGTTCCTCCTCCTCTCTTTTGGCTCCTCTCGAGCCAACGTGTGCTTCAAGAGTGACCTTCTAGTGAAGGGGGACTGCTGTCCCCTGCGTGTTACCTGGCTGTGGAAGAACGCAGTGAGCCCAACCATGTTCATCGGTTGGTTAGTTGAGCTCTGGGTCCAACACAAGGTGGGTTCTGTGTTTGTGTTGTTAAGCACTGGTGGGTTTAGAGAGTGTTTTAAAGCATGGTGGGTGAAGCTGTGCTGGTGGTAATTCAGGCCTGCAGGAGTGTGGGCCCTTGCCAGCGTGCCTCCGGTACGCTGGATTGGCTCGGGACCGCAGAACTCTGCTCTGGCGTCAGTGTGTCAGCAAGAAAAAAAAACCTGGGAGATCACAGGTTATAACTTTCTGCAAATTAAAAGTGTTAGCTGGATTTTTCCTGTAGCTTAAGCGGTGTTTCCCAGCTCCAGCCTCTGGTTTCCGCTGGGAAGCAATCTGAAGGAGAAGTGCCCTAAGTAGGAAGGCAGTGGTAGGTCCATGTACCCCTCAGATCTCTGCCAGTCTCACCAGCTTTGGGAGGTGTCTGTGCACCTGAAGGATGAAGTCAGGGGTTGACGCAGCACAGCGAGGTCTCCTGGCCACTTGGTATCAGGAGGTGCCGTGCTCTGTGGGGCATAAGATGCAAGTCAGTCGTCCGTGCTGTAGAAGGAGGAACAAGTCTGCGTTTTCCCCGAAATAGCAGGGAGATTCTGGCTTGCCAGTCAGCTGTGTCGTTTTTTTATGACAGGATTGAGGTATTTTGGGTGCAGAAGTAAGGGGGAAGGGGAGGACAAGGTTGTGATTCTTAAGTGTTGATAGCTCTTGAGTGAGTGGAAAGTAAACTACAGAGGGAATGAAATTGTAATAGAAAGTAGTATTTGAATTAGTCAGAAGCGCTGGAGAGTTTTCCCTTTCAGAATGAACTGGGGAATAAATGTAGCCGTTGTTCTCTGGTCTTGCGTGTGAGCACCTTTATGGAAACAACTGGCTTTACAGAATTTGTGAGCTCCACCACATGCTCGTCGCCAGCTCATGGTTTCCTTGAGTGCTATCTGGTGATCTGACAGGACCTGCAGTCACTGCCTGCCCGCGCTCCTCCCCTCTTCGCCTGCGCTTTCACACGCGCTCACCTGGGGGCTGCAGGGGAGCAGTCCCCGGTCAGGAGATCGCTTTGCGTTCTGGTCAGCCTTCCTGCTCTACCAGATGGCTGGGATGGGCTGGAGAGCCTTGGATCCGTTCTCCTCTGGGGTTTTGTTTACCTTGATCTTAAGTATTTCTCATTGTTTCATCTCTGTGTTTGTTTAACAAACGAGCTGGTACCAGATAGCGAGGTGGTGGTTCCCCTTTTCATATAAAAGAAGCCTTGCTGTTTCCAGCATAAACCAACCGGCTCCCTTGTGCTGGTCGTGCCAGGGCTTGCAGCCCTCTCCCTGAGACAGATGAACTCCCCTGCCCCCTCCTTTGGGTACCAGATTGTGTGATTTCAGGCATGGTTTTGTTGTGGTGTGAAAGGAAGGTGTTAGCTGCTGAGTCCTTGTTTGTCAGCAGCGCTGACAAACCCATGCTGGCATCGGGGAGGGCCGGGCAACCAATCGCAGCTGGAGCAGTTATCGTTTCAGGGTCCCTGTGGGCTTCCGCTATCAGGTCACATCCCAAAATAACACTGGGCAGTATTTCAAGTGAAGAAACTCAGGCTTTGGGGCTGCAGCCAGCCTGGAGTGTGAGATTCTGTGTGAAATAGTTGGAATCCCTCCAGCGTTTTTGATCTGCATGGCAGATGAGCAATAAAATGCATAAAAAACACATTGGAAACACGTGAGGAAATTCTCCAGACCCTGACGTTTCCTTCGAGTTGGCAGAGTTATTGCTGCTGAGCCTCACCTCCTGTCTGGGCTCGATTGGCTGCGCTCGCAGGAGGAGGGAAGGGAGAGCCCTGCTTGCGCTGCTGCCTCTTCCAGCTCTCCTCCTGGTGCTCTGTGGGAGGCAGAGGAAACCTCGCTGGCCCTCTCCTCCTTGGGCTTGATCCAGAACCCACTGACAGCAGCAGGTCTCCATTATTTCAACGAGGTTTCCCTTTTTTTTTTTTTTTTTTTTTTCTTTCCTTTAAGGCTTCTCTGCTCTGACTGTCCTTAGAACAGCCTTGTAGAGGAATGAGAGATTTTTTCCACCTAGTTTGTGGTGCACTTGAGTAAATGGGATATCGGAGTTGTAGGGTGTCCTTCAGTTTTTAGTTAGAAAAACACTCTGAGCCTGATGGTTGGCATCCTGAGAAAATAACTTGATAGGCGGAAAACAGCTCCTACTGATTAGCTGCTTGCTCTTAAGCATTGCTCCTCTCCTTCCACTTGCAGGAATCACACTTCTGAGAAACTTAGCACTGCTGAATAATGCTTAGAAAATGCTGCTGTGCTGGTGGAGCATTTCCTTGCTAGGAAATGACTTTATTACTGCAATTCATAAAACTTAAACATCTCAGGAGGTGAAATTCACTTCAAGAGTTACTAATTTTGTATGATACTGTCTTGTTTCGATTCATCCGTGTCCTAACATCCAAGAAAAGTTCCCATATAATTCGTTTTTAGCTTATTTAAACTGATTATCTGAGAGTCTGACCCAAAGCCTTGCAGCTGGAAGGCTGCTTCTCATGCATGTGAGGTCCAGGATGGTATGCCAGCAATGCAGAGAGGCCCTTGCTTGCATGTCTGAAGCAACCCCGTATTAACCCGCTTAATTAAAACTGAATGTTTTTAAATGATTTGCAGTACTTAGGTTAAGCTTTGATGTGTAGGCAAGGTCGCAGACATCAGCTTTAAAGATTGCTATCTAGTTACTTAGGAGTTAATATTCAGGCAGGTTTTTAACATCATTTCATGCACTGCAGATATTTTCAGGCCTGGCTTTGCCGAAGAGCATGAATGTCACTCGCACCATGGGGCAGTGACCGCCTTGCATCCTGCAGGCAAAAACCCTCTTCTTTTGCCTCTTGGAGAAGCATGTCACTTAGCTCCTGAAAATGGAGGGGAACTTCCGTGCTTCGCCTTGCACACATGCAAGGAATTGCAGAGGGGAGAACAGTGTTTTGCTTGAGAACAGTTGTTTTGGTTGATGCCTTTCAATGCACAATGCTGGAAATACTTATTTAATCCCACTTCAGATAGCTTCCTCGGTTTGTTGGAGCTGTCCAGGTGAAAAAGAAGGCTGCATGACTGAGCAGCGCTTCTGGTGTTACGTTAGGAAGGTGGGGAGAACTGCACGATCTCATAGACACTGTTCTTAGGCTTTTTCTGCAGTGTTTTAGCTTTCATTGAAATAAAACAGTGGTTTGTGTTTTTTATTTTCGGGAATACAATACTTGATAAGCAAATGTACCTATCAGAGTGTCGTGCAGGAAGCTGTCAAACAGAAGCAGTAAGGAAAGGAAAGGAAGAACATACTGTGCACTAAGCCCTCCCATCAAGTGACTGGCATTTCCAGCTCAAATGTAGCATTTTCCAGCATATCTTTAGAAACATTTTGACCAAGTTCTTTTGCTAAAATAGACAAGATTGCCCTGTTGCAGCAGACAGCTGAAAGTGGTGCTGCTGATGCCCAGCACTCCCCTTTGTCCTTCTGAATGTCAGTCTCTGCTCAGCAGGTGTGGTGAGGTTGTTGAATGTTGCTCAGGTTGTTTCTGTGCTTCTGTAACTCCAGTTTTCCGCTTCCTGAGGTGTGGTGAAGTGCAGGCCTCCATCCTGGATGACGGGGATGTGCTGTCAGAGCCTTTTCACACATCACCTGGCAGACAGGTGTTACAGAGCGATAGGGCTCTGGCTCCTGCAGCCTGATAAGTCTGCGGTATCTTGTGTCTGAGGTCCTTCCGCGTGGCGTGGAGCTGGGGAAATGTTATCCAAACCGCTGCTGAACAAGGCATCGTCCAGGCAGTGTAAATGAGAGCGGGGTGTCCAAGTTCTTTTTCAGTTGGCTCGCTCTTTCTGCATGGTGTTGGAAATGAGGCTGGCTCTGTTCGTGCTGGTCAGCTGAATTCTGCGCTGAGGAGCCTGATCTAAAATGCCTCCAGGGCTCATTCCAGAACACTTCAGATCCAGGGCAGACTGCTCTGAGAGAATTGCAAAGGGTGGGCAAGGGCCTGTTAAGCTTTGCTCTGCCACTTCTTAACCTGCTGCGATCCTTTGAATCTCTGGCAGAGATCTTATCTAATCGCTGAAGTGGTTGTAACTTTCTGGGGCTCTGTTCAAATGTGCCCCTATAGCCTGTTCGTCTTCCTCTGGGGACTGTTACTCATTCATTTACCCGAGGCCAAACCTGAACAGCCAACACACCTTGATATCAGGCAGCCGGTGCAGTTGTGCACCTTGGATTTGCACATAATCATCTTGGGAGTATCCTCATTTTTCAGATTTGCCAGCAGATTTTTGGGGCCGGTGCTTTGCAGTGACTGTTGTGGCAACTGGAGATTTCAACTTAGGTTTTTTGTGCTTTTCTTTTTCAGGTCTGATGCATGCAGCAGGAAGGGTATTCTCTATCCTTCCTTTCAAAAACAAAACAAAACAAAACAAAAAAAAAAACACACATAACTTTAAAAGCTAGTATTGTACCTGTTAGTTTTTGCTGTCTTTGAAGAAAGGGAAGTGGGAACCCTGAAGAATGTTTTACGGTTTCTTTTAAATCTCTACTTAGTTTGTTTTTATCCATCTCAAGTGAGTAGTTTCCCAGCTCATACGAGGTTTATGAATTAATTATGGTGAGGCAGGAGTTTTCTGTCGTTCAGAGGCTGAGCCGCGTTTCTCTTCCAAGTCATAATCACATTGAGTGCCTCCTCTATTTGCAGTTTTGCGTGTATTATTGATGCATTCTTTAATTTCTTGCCTCTAAACTGAATTAAAAGAAGCAAGTAGGAGAATTACCTAGTTGTTTGGACCATCAGCAAGCACTCAGCAAACCAGCCAGGGAAGTGTTGGGCTCGGAGACAGGCAGCAGGGTGAGACACGTTCAGCAGTTACCTCGGTCTTCAGCAGCCTTCGTTACTGACAGTATCATGAAGCGAGTTCATTGATCTCAATTTGTAGTATGCCTAAGGGAGAAACTCACTCTTTCTGGGTGGTATATGAGAGAATAGTCCCACGTCTCTTTATTTTTGGCTGATCTGTTTCTCTGTGTATTGCAGGACCTGTCTGGTTCAATAGATGATCTACCCATGGGTACAGAAGGAGCCCTGAGCCCTGGAGTAAGCACATCAGGGATTTCCAGCAGTCAGGGAGAGCAGAGTAACCCAGCTCAGTCTCCTTTCTCTCCACATACCTCTCCTCACCTGCCAGGCATCAGAGGACCTTCACCATCGCCTGTTGGATCTCCAGCTAGTGTTGCTCAGTCCCGCTCTGGCCCGCTCTCACCTGCTGCAGTACCAGGTAACGCTGCTTGGCGCGTGTTAATCTTCTGGTTCAGCTGTCTCATGGAGCTAGAGAGGGAATTAAAATGGTCAGTGGGGGGAAACTGGCCAGTGTCAGTATTGCATGGCCATTGAGATCTTGTGATATCGTTTTTTCTTACTTGAAAATGCCCATAACATTGAAAGGATGCAGTAAAACTAGTGGGATGGCTGGTAACCAGCAGAGTCATTTTGCTGGGTTAGTGTGGCCGATCTTGCTCTTGGTTTTTCTTCACTGCGGCTAAAGTACCCTTCTGAGGCTGTTTGTAGTTCTGGTTTTTAACGCTCTTGCATCCTGGATTTTGTGGTGTGCAGTTCTTGTGATTAACCACTCTCCTTTTTGTGGTGTAGGCAATCAGATGCCGCCCCGACCGCCTAGCGGCCAGTCGGACAGCATCATGCATCCTTCCATGAACCAGTCGAGCATAGCGCAAGATCGAGGTGCGTGACTTGAGCGAGAAGGCTTCGTTGTACAGATCTGCTTGTAAAGCTAGATGCATAACTAAAAATCACCTGGCCCGCTAACACGAGCTCTGTGGTGAGACAGCATTTAAAGGCTGTGCCAGCTTTGTAAACTGCAAGTGTTCAGGCACCTTGGCCAAATTCAACAGTTACTGGTCCTTTGCCTTCTCAGTGTTTGATCCAAGCTAGTAGTCTGGCTTGTAAGATGCTTCCTCTGGCTTTTGCAGCTTTTCTCTGTGAGTGCTGGTTGTCCAGGGTCCATGACCTTAAACTTCAAAATGAGGGGAGGCCGCAGCAGCGTTGGTTGCCTTTTTCCCATATGAGAATAAGGGAAAATGTTTGTAGAATTCCAGCTTTCATGGCTGAACGTATGTAGATCTCACCCAGAGAACACAAACAAAAAAACCCTGATAACAACAAAAAGTCCCCAGGATTTACGGAGTTGTATAGTCTCCTCCTGTGATGCTGAGTTTTTGTGTTTTTTTTTTCTTGGTTAAAACAGGAAATTGAATCTGTTATCTTAGTGGATAACATGGGCACCTTAACAGCGACGGCTGTACATCTGTCTAGGCTGTTGCTGGGAGGATTCTGTTAGTGGGTCCTGCAGGTTGTTGTTACTTAAGAACATGCATGTCCAGTGGCATCTCTGGGTACTTGAATAACTGTGTGCTCCACTCACTGGATGACCAGGTTACATGCAGAGGAATCCTCAGATGCCCCAGTACAGCTCACCCCAGCCCGGCTCAGCCTTATCTCCCCGTCAGTCTTCTGGAGCACAGATGCACGCTGGCATGGGGCCATACCAGCAGAACTCCATGGGAAGCTACGGACCCCAGGCCGGGCAGTACGGGCCTCAAGGTGAGGCGTGGGCAGCTCCTCAGGGTGGGAACTTGGCTCAGCGAGTATCAAAGGCCTCTGTCTGTTGGCAGCATTTTGTTTTTTGATAAACTGCTTTTATTTCTCTGCTCTTAATCTGTGGGTAATGCAGAACAGTACACTCCTTATTAGCCAGAATGAACTGTGCTTCGCGTGTGATGTTTAGATTCAGGAAATACGTTGCTTTCAGCACTAGTTGTACCTTTACTTGTAGGATCTTTCCTCCTTGTTTAGAAAGATGTGGGTTGCACGTCCAGTGCGTAAGAGAAGAGCCAGTCCTTTTCAGAGAGGAAGAAAATTGGGTGTTGGATGTTTTCAAAAGGGTTAAGTGAGCTTTTTTACACCCTGGCCTGGACCATTCAGCTCGCTCTGCTTGGCTGAGGTTTGGGAGAGTTTCAGACAGCTTTTGAATCGATGTTGTTACTTAGCTGTGTCAAAACACATTTTATGTGGCTTGTATCCAAGTACTTTGACTTTTTGTTGAGGTGTTAACACTCCCCCTCATCTCTGTTAGTGATCTTTAAATATTTGCTGATAGAAGATTTTTGTGGTGATTCACAAACTAACTAGTTGAATGATGTTGTCTTCCCATCCCTTCAGGAGGTTATCCCAGGCAGCCAAACTACAACGCTATGTCCAACGCCAACTACCCCAGCCCAGGGATGGCAGGAAGCATGAACCCGATGGCAGCAGGGAGCCAGATGCACGGGCAGACCGGCGTGCCTCCCTACGGCGGGCTTCCTCCAGGAAGGATGAGCCATGCAGCCATGGGGAACAGACCGTACGGACCTAACATGGCCAACATGCCTCCTCAGGTGGGGACAGGGATGTGCCCCCCGCCGGGCGGCATGAACCGCAAAGCACAAGAGGCGGCCGCCGCCGCCATGCACGCTGCTGCCAACTCCATCCAGAACAGGTGAGGCCTGACGGTTCCCTTGGCCTCTGCAGATCAAATCCATTCCCTGCGTCATGGCTAGGTTTCAAAGCCGTGGATGAAGTAGCCCAAAGCTGGGCTCATAGTGAATGTACGCTTCCTTAAAGATTTGCCTTCTTGAAGGTGTTTTCCTCTATTTTAATTGTTAAAAAAAAAAAAAAAAAAAAAAAGCATAGAGTTTGAATAAGCAGTGTATTTTGAAATATCATTAATGACCTGCGTAGGGAATTTTGATATTCATGGGTGAAATCTGTTTAACTTAGAGATCCCTTAAGTTGTTTTGGCTTTCTGGTCTGCTTTGTTGCATGAGTGACTTGAAAGATGCTGTGTGTGTGGTAAGACCCATAAATCTAGCAGACAGCCATCCAGCTGCATTTGTCTGAACCAAGGCATTACTTGTCCAGTGTAATGAACTTCTTCCTTTTAGGGCCTCGATGAGCAGCTGTGGGAAAAGGAGCTGGAATTCAGCACTGAATTTTGCAACTATTTTCTGTGTTTTGTTTTGTTTTAATTGCACATTTCAGAGCGGTTGTTATGTGGCCTACCAGAATGCCGTGAGAGCCACAAACTTGCTTATAAATTGGGCTCCCCCAGCAAAGCTGTTAGATTTTGATGC
Organism: Alectura lathami; assembly: GCA_013399715.1. Lineage (NCBI taxonomy): Eukaryota > Metazoa > Chordata > Aves > Galliformes > Megapodiidae > Alectura > Alectura lathami. Next base: position 26,464 of record VXAV01006342.1, on the reverse strand, counting down.
ATTTGTGGTCTGACCTTGGCATTGTGCTCTTTATCATCTCTTAAGAGGTTTTTTTGCAGTCTTCTGTCTGACGTTACCTATGTCTGCTAAGAGGTTAGTTCCCAAACACCGATAAAGGCATCAAAGCCGATCCTTTTGGGTAGCTTGTCTGAGGGACAGTTATGTGTGAGGTGTCCTGAAACACATACAGTAATGTAGCTAGTGAGGGTAGCAAAACGCAGAGAGAAGTCATTAAATGTGGCAGGGCACTGCACTGCCCTGCCCATCTGTACAGATAATGTGTTCTTACTTAAATGCACAGGGCTGCAGTGTTTGCAGAGCAGTTCTTCCCTGTGAAGGTGACTTAACACCTGAAACAAAGTTTGGTTTGGGGATGAAGATTGAAGGTGAAAATGTTCAGAACTGAAGTCCTTCTTTCAAAATGGTTTGCATCTCCTTTTCTTTTGAGAGTGAGGTTCAGGTTCTGGAGTACTTAAGGTTTCAAGGAGCACCTGAGCCTTGGTCTTTTGCTGAATCTCCACTTCTGCTGTGGAAGACTTCTTCTAGTAAACCTCTTTGGTTAGAAAGCAAGATCTTAATGCTTAGTATTTGGAGTCAACATCTCTCTCTTCCTTGCCTTCTCTAGACCTCCTGGTTATCCCAACATGAACCAAGGGGGAATGATGGGCACTGGACCTCCTTATGGACAGGGAATTAACAGCATGGCCGGCATGATAAACCCCCAGGGCCCACCTTATCCAATGGGCGGGAATATGGCAAACAACTCTGCAGGTAAGGCAGTGCTGACTGCTCGGCATTTCAGTGCCTTCATGGTGCTGGACTCAAAATCAGTGTAACAGATTCCTTTAACTTCCTAGGGATGGCAGCAAGCCCTGAAATGATGGGTCTGGGGGATGTCAAATTAACACCTGCAACTAAAATGAACAATAAGGCAGATGGGACACCAAAAGCAGAATCCAAGTCAAAGGTAAAATGTTCTTTTTTTTTTTTTTTAATGACTCTGTATGTATCTAGTAGTGAGCATGACTCCTGAGAGAAACCTGATTTGGTTTGCCTTCTACCACGAACAGCCTTCCATTAGCATGGTTGTCCACGTAGCGTGTGATCTTGCTGCCATGTGTGGCCATGGTTTTAACTTGAGAGCGTGGCGAGTGAGTGGGATATCCACTGCTGGGATCTGTTATCCTTGGAGCCTGGCATATGCTGGCATCCCCTGTTACATGTGAGCAGGCTGGTATGAAGTGCTGTTCTCTCCAGATGCCCGCATGTTCTCATTTCATTCCCAGGCCAATCTTGCCTTTATTAATTGGGGAGAGTGTACCTGAACAGATGCACCTTCTGGGGTCAGTTTTTCCAAGTCTCCAAATACTATAAATAGCTAATGAGGCTGTTGCTTGAACAGAAGTGGTCTCAGAAAAGGAAAGACTGTAGTTTTTGGCACAGTGCGGCAGCCACAGGGAACGTCATTAGCAGCTGGATTAGATGTTTCCTCATATATTTAGCAAACGAGCCCACAAAGGGTCTCTCAAAGAGATGGTTCTGCAAAGTGTCCTTGAGATTTTGTTGGTTTCTGTAACATTCAGGAAACATTTTGCTTTTTAAAAATGTGCGTGTTCTGTGAACAGAAAAAAGCAGCTGGTTTCTTGATACCTTTGTGGAGCCATGCTTACCTTTTAGACTGACACTGATCTGGTCAGGGCTGTGCGTGGCTCTAATATAAAGCTGTTCTCAATATAACAGCAGCACCTTGAACTCTGACTGCTTTCTGAAACCGCCTTGGATGTGGTCTAGCTGGTTTTGTGCTGCTCAGTCCTGATACGTTTCCTTCTCCTAGAAGTCCAGCTCCTCCACTACGACCAACGAGAAGATCACCAAACTCTATGAGCTGGGTGCTGAGCCTGAGAGGAAGATCTGGGTAGATCGTTACCTGGCCTTCACCGAAGAGAAGGCCATGGGCATGACAAACCTCCCAGCAGTTGGCAGGAAACCCTTGGACCTTTACCGGCTCTACATCTCCGTGAAGGAGATTGGAGGATTGACTCAGGTGAGTGTGGAGCCAGCAGTGACTGAGCTCTGAGTACCAGAGCTGGCTGGCTGTCAGAAGTCGGTGGGCAACAGAATTCAGTTGGCTTTATAGCTCGGTGTAATCTATGGCTTTTCATTTAGCTGTGTTTCTTTTTATAAATAATGCTTATAAAACCCAGGATCCTTTTAGCGAGCCAAACGTCTGCTCTGCCATTGTCTGGTTGAGAACAGCCTGTGGTGAGATGCAATTCAAGTGCTTTTTTGCCCTGCTTTGTCCATTGCAAAGGTTGGCAGCGCTGTCTGTCTTTGCATCTGGCTGTTATCTGACCTCATGGCTAATTTGATTTGCGACGTGGTGTTATCCATCCCTGCTTGAGAAGTTTTGTGTAGGTGAGGAAGAGCGTTTACTAGTTGCTGTTTGTGAGCACAGCTGTATCTGCTCTGCTTAGCCCTTACTGCATCCTTTCTTTTTTGCGGGGAAGCGATGACTTCTGCTCAGAAAAATTCTCGGACGACACATAACTGGGATTTTGAGTTCAGAGCCTCTTATTTGGTTGTGCAGGTCAACAAAAACAAGAAATGGCGCGAGTTAGCCACAAATCTCAATGTGGGCACGTCCAGCAGTGCAGCTAGTTCTTTGAAGAAGCAGTACATCCAGTGTCTCTATGCCTTTGAGTGCAAGATCGAGCGAGGTGAAGACCCCCCTCCAGATATCTTTGCAGCTGCTGATTCAAAGAAGTCTCAGACCAAGATACAGCCTCCATCTCCAGGTGAGTTTTGACACTATTTAAGGTGTGGAATGAGTGCTCGAACCAGGGATCTCCAGCACAGCGTGCGTGACTCCGTGTGCCAGACCGGTTCCAGACTTCCACAGAGCCCACGTCTGTCTTAATTACATGTTCTGTGCTTGTGTAGACTAGATACTTCTGTAATGTGGGAGTGAGTGATACTGGGAATAAGTCAGGACTGTTGGGATAGTTTAGTTTCTTCCATGTAACTTCTGTAATGAACAAAAGGGAAAACATAAATACATACACAACACCTCTGTGCTTAGCAATCCTTCACTGCCTTACGAGAATCTGGTGGAGAGGAGTCTAGAGCCAGATCTTGAAGATGATCTGTGCCTGTTCTGACAGCATCCCTTGTTGTTACTGCTTACCTTTGGGAACTTTCTAGAAAACTTGTGCTTGTTCTGACTATGCAGGCTCTACCTTCTGGGAGTAAATGCTTGGTTTTGGTGTGCACTCGTCTTCCTCGTGAACTAGTTCTTCTTGTCTTTAGCAAGAGATGGGGAGCACTTTGAGCCCTTATGCCCAGAGAGCTCTGTAAGCCTATTAGGAGTTAAATGCTCTAGAATTCTAGCCCTTTAAGATGAACTTCTGAAAAATAATTCATGAATCCTCATGCTGTTGTTTCAAATTTAATGGGGTGCTCCAGTTTCTGAGTATTTAAGCATTAGGGTTCATAGAGTTCAGTTCAGATTTGTTAAAACAAACCAAAAGAAAACACAAAACAAATGGCTGGGCTAGCAGCGCGCGCTGTACTCTTCAGTCTTCGGGAAGTCTGATCCTTTCTGTCTCATTTGCATTGAGTTCTCTCCGTAAATTGCAGCTGAACTTTACAACCCTTTGAGCTTCGGTTTTTCAGCTTGTCTTAAAACTCTCGTGCCTTTCCTGGTCAGGAGCTTGTTGATGTAGGTGAAGTAAAAACTTTGACACTTTGAAGTTCCCATAATGTTTGCCAAAAAAATGCTTTTGGTGCTGAAACTGGCATCATCCTTGTCTGGCTTCTGAGGAGTGGCATAGCAAACCCTTTCTTAATTGTACCATGTTTGTCTCTCAGCCCTGCTAGGCCCTTGACTGAAAGTGTGCTTGTCCAGATGTGCTGTTAGCAGCTGCATTTATCTGTCCTCTTAGGGAGTTTTCCTTACAGGACTGAATAATGTCTCTCTACCGGTCAGGAAACCTGTCCCAGTGTAGGTTCACCCTCAGTATATTCTGCCAGATAAAACGACTATTGTGTCATTAGACTAAACTTCTCTTTACAGTGGTGAGTGTCTGAGTTCTTAAACTTGACCGGGAATCCCTCCCCACTTCCTTTGCAAAACCTCTTGTGCCTGACACGCTAGGCAGTGGAACAAAGAAGCTAAGAGCATTTGGAGTTTATTTGGAGAGGGCTGAGGTGTTTTGAGCGGTTTCCCAAACTTCTTGCAGCACTAGGTGCCTATCAGAATGGGTTAGATGGTGCATCAGGTTTCATTTTATTTTGTTTTAGCTAACGTGGTACGTGGAAGTCCTGAGTATGCCTTCTGGGGCTACGGTACAACTGATCTCTTGCTTCAGCACGTCGGCAGGCGGAATTTGCAGGGTTGCCATCACAAACTGCACGTTTGTGCGGCTCTGTTGACTTAGTCCATCAGTTGGATTGCTGCTATGTGAGGACTGTTCTGTGTTCCCTATGTGAACTGCTCTCTCCACATGTCTTACTCCAGACTCCTGCAACTAGGAGTATGTAGAAGCAGCACTGAAGCAAGGTTGCTTGCTGTGATCCTTCCTTTCAGCCTTATTGTTCAGCATGTTCGTGCTCCTCTTTCATTTTCCTTTTCTTCCTCTCCCTTGTTCCCCTGCATCAGCAGGAATGAGAGTGTAGGACACAAAACAGGTGGCTCTCTCAGCCCTAGTTCCTGATCTAGGAGCAGCAGAGAGAGGAGCATTGAGTCCCAGGGGGGCACAACAGCTGAGGGTGGCTGAGGCCCTGTTGAGCAGCATCCCTCAGGCTTGCACACCTGTCTCCCAGGGCATCACCCTTACTGGAGAACGACTCCCCTGTTTGAAAACTGAGCAGACAACAGTGGAGCGTTCTGAAATCCCATCCCATGGATGAGGTGCTCTCATACCACACAGCCGCAGGTGCTTTGCTCTCCTTGCAGGCTTTGTAACCTGTTGGCGTTGGCTTACGCTTCATTTCAGCCTGTTCTGTCAAAATGAACTTCTCAACACTTTGTGAATGACGGAGGTCACGCCGCTTGGTTCTGTGTTAACCATTTTCTGTGGCTGTAGAGGAACTGAATGCCTAGCTGGGCAACCGTCAGAGAAGAGCTCCTGGTGCCAGAGCGGCTTTCCATGCAGTGTGCATTCATAACCCTCAGAAAACAAAAGTGTTTACAGAAAGCCCTCTGAAGTGGACTGGGTATTGCCCTGTGGGCACTCAGCGCGGCTTCGCTGCGAACCGTCCTGGGCTCCCGCTCGCAAACGGCAGCGTGTCCCTGGGGAGGCGTAATCAGCCTGCTGTTGGGTTTTAATTCCCAGAGCTGGAATTGGCCTGGCTCCAACTGTGTGTAAATTTGTGAGTGGGAGGGACAGCAGGGGGTGGGGACAAACACCAAATGGCAGCAACGCGGGGAATGTCTCGAGGCCTCTTCCTGCCGGTGCCAGCGTTTGTAAAGCGCGGAGAGCAGCAGTGAATTCCTGGGGGAAGCGAGTGGAACCGAACCGCTGCGGGGAGGGTTCATGAATGAAACGCCCTGCTGAGCTTGCCTCTGCCCTTCCTTCTGCTGAGACCTCCCCTGGCTGGGAGGGAGTCGCAGAGAGGAGGACAGGGTGCCAGGAAGGTGGGGTGTAAACAAACATGCCCTGGACGTGACCTCGGAGGATTTTAATGAATAGCTGAAATGACTCATCAACCAGCAGGGCTGGAGCTGAGGGATATCGGGTGCTGGGGATGGTAACTAATGGAAACATTAATTAAGAGTTCAGCTCTTGCCAGCTGTGAAGAGGATATAAACCTGAGAGCTGACACTGTCACGGCGATCCAGGGGCAGAGCAGAGCTCCGTGGCTCACGGCACAGCTGGATTACACATGATGGCCTTGGATTTTTGACGAAAGCTTACTGTAGTGTAAAGCAACCTGTACAGAGTCAGGGAACTCGCTGGACAGGTTTTGTTGTTCAGTGAAAGATCCGGCATCTCCGGCATTCCTTGTTCCAGGAATCCTTGGGAGTGGTGCTTGAACTCACCTGAATGAATTAACCCCCCTCAAAGGGCAGAGCAGACAGAGGAGCCTTGTTCAAAGTTGCTCAGTGACTGCAGCAGAAGTCCTGGAGTTTCCACCGCTCAGAAAGACTGATCCCTTCCAGGAGAGGGCTCGCACCCACCTCCCTTCTGGGTGGAAAGAGAACGTGAGGGCGATGGGTCAGAGGTTGCCACTTGGCAGGAAGAAACGCGTTCCCTGCCGCATGGTGCACTGTAGAGCCATCAGCCTTGGAGGCTAGATAGCTTGGGCAGCTCAGCACAGTGCCACAGCGATGGCATGGTGTGTAAAAAGGAACATGGTTAAGTCGTGGTAGAAATGAATACGTCCTCTCAGCTTTACGTCACTGTACAGCGTTCTTCTGGGATGTCTGGTCCAGTGTGTCCCTGCAGACGTTGAACTCCTTGTACTGTTTTGGCCATGTGTCATCTGTCACTTTCTTCAAGGTCTGCTCACTGTCTGTTCTAGAGGCTGATATTTTGCGTTCTGGGTTACATCTGTGGGGTGCAAAGCTGCTCACGCCACATTTCTGTTCTTGCAGCGGGTTCAGGCTCGATGCAGGGGCCTCAGACGCCTCAGTCCACCAGCAGCTCCATGGCAGAGGGAGGAGACTTGAAGCCACCAACTCCAGCATCTACGCCACACAGTCAGATGCCTCCGTTGCCAGGCATCAGGTACGAAACCATTGCGCCCTCTTCCACCCTGCTGGATGCAGGCTGTGGCTGTGAAGTTGCCTCAAGGTTGCTGCCACAGCTGGCTGGAGACTTAAGTACCTGTTTTGGTGGAGCACCCTGGCTTTGCTCCTTTGTTGATGGCTCACAGCAACATTGTTGACTCTGCCTCTGTGTGTGTGTGTGTGTGTGAATAATGGTTGCTTTTGGGATTGGGGCTGATGGTTAGTATTGTAGAAGGGCAATTAATGCTTCATGCCTCTGCTAGAGGAGTATGGCTGCAGTCCTCCTGGGGGATAGCAACATCTGAGGAGCAATTCTTTGGGAGAAAAACCCTGAGAGCACTGTGGCCCTCTGTAACTCTGTGTTTGTGTTTTTTTAAAATCAGGAGTAACTCGGTGGGCCTTCAGGATGCCTTTACAGATGGCAGTGATCCCACGTTCCAGAAGCGGAACTCCATGACTCCAAATCCAGGGTACCAGCCCAGCATGAATACCTCCGACATGATGGGTCGCATGTCTTACGAGCCAAATAAAGATCCTTACAGCAGTATGAGGAAAGGTGAGGAAGCCCATGCGTGCTCCTCTCCCTTTTCTCCATGAGCCCTAATCCATGTATCAGGCTGAATGCTGGAGTGTGCTGTGAGAGACCTGCTTGTCCTTCATCCACAGAAGAAGGGATGTAGCTCCAGTGCAGAGATGGATCAGTAAACATGTCTGTCTTTCATTCTTTCAGCTCCGGGAAGCGATCCCTTCATGTCCTCAGGGCAGGGCCCCAACAGTGGTATGGGTGACCCTTACAATCGTGCTGCAGGTCCAGGGATGGGTAACATGGCCATGGGACAGCGGCCACACTATCCCTACGGCGGTCCTTACGACAGAGTGAGGTGGGTGCTCGAGCCACACGGAGTTCCTGTCTTGCTTGTTCAAACCGAATTGATTGCTTTCTCATTGCTGCTTTGACTTTTCTGACCGTTGCTTGTTGCTTTTCATTTGAGCAGCAAGGGGAATCTCACAGAATTTTTCTATCTCTTCTATGTAGGACGGAGCCTGGCATGGGACCAGAGGGCAGCTTAGCAGCTGGAACTCCACAGCCAAACATCATGCCTTCCACCTCGGAATCGGGGATGTACTCTCCCAGCCGCTACCCTCAGCAGCAGCAGCAGCAAAGGTTTGTGTGGGGCATGCCACAAACAGCTCTTCCCAGCTGGGGAGCTCTGAGACTGAAGGTGAAACGTATCTGATGAGAGAAGTAATGCACGTTTTTCTTCTCCAGACATGATTCCTATGGCAATCAATTCTCCACTCAAGGCACATCCTCGGGCAGCCCCTTCCCTAGCCAGCAAACTACCATGTATCAACAGCAACAGCAGGTAGGTTATCAGAAAGTATCACAACGAGGAGTCGTATCTGTGCAAAGTGTGAAAAGCAGGGCGATGAAAACTCCGGGATGTGTGTTCGCCTTATGAATGTGTAGGTGTAGAACAGAATTAAGTACATTATACAGGAGCGTTTCTTGACAGTTTCCAAACAGGCTAAAGAAGTTTTAATTAGCGTTAGCAGTGTTGTGTTACGAAAACACAATGTTCTGAGAAAACAGTTTGTGTAGTTTGCAGATGGGCACGCTGTGGGCAGGGAGCATAAGGTTGGGAAGCTTTACTGGGCTTCTTTGTTCCTCTGGAACTTTCTGAATGCCATCCTTTTTCTGTAACACTTTTGGTCCAAGTGATGAAACGAGCTTGTGTGGAATAAGCCTTTCATCGTTCTGGGGAGCTGTTTCAGGTGCATCATCCTGCACAGGTGGATCATTCTGTTTCTGCCTTACTTGAGTCTGCAGGGGAAGGCTTCTGACTTGCATCCACACCCCCGTTGCCCCACTGCCTTCTGCTTGTTGTCAGAAACATCAGCTTTATTTCAGGGCAGAGTCTGAATGAGTGTGTATCTGTCCATAATCCTTATATATGACTTGCTCTTTGTATCAGTGCCAAGACCCATAATGTTTTCATGATAATCTTGAGCCCTCTAGTTTGGGAGTGTATAGAGAGGGCACTCGCAGAGCTGTGCTAAGAATAATTCCAACTGCTCTGCAGTTTGGCTCTGCAACCAGAGCCACAGGGCTGTGAGCCAAGAGTTCGAGTTACTCTGGTACTTGTCATCTTTGAAGCCCTAGAGCTCCATCTGAAGCCAGTCATGACAGTAGAGCTCCTGAGCTGACTGTGCAACAGCTAGAGCACAGACTCTTGGAGGCAAGAGAGGCCTTGGAGTTTAATTTTCTCTCAGCAATTGGCTGTTTTCTCCTTTTGCGCTTACAGTAGAAGTAGAAGGGGGAAGAATAGTTCTTGCAGCTTTCAGTGATGTATTTTGAAATCTACAGGAAAGGAAGAAGCAGGAAGTACAACAGTTTTTAACGCATCTTGTTTGGCACTTCAGCAGAAACCAGTACTTTCTGAGAAACGGAGAGGGGGTCTGATGAGATTCCTGGACTTGAAAGGAAACGAGTACCTGAACACAGTATGATTTGTGGTGAATTCATAGCAGAGCTGAGTCTTTCCCACAGCAAGGTCCTTTCTGCGGGCAGATCTCTGCCCCTAAGGCATCCTTGTAGAATCCACAAGGAAACTACGCAGCCAGCCGCAAGGAATTGGTCTTGGCTTGTACAACTGAAACACTGATCCAACTCGTGTCGGCCGTGGCTAACTGTGAGAAAGAAAAGTCGTGCCCTCTTACAGGCCGCGCTGTGGAGCATGTCCTCTGGCTCTGACCATTTCTACCCGCTGTGTTAGGGCTGCCTGTTTCTAACCAGATAATCTCATACTGCCGATGCCNCCCCCCCATCTAGAATTACAAGCGGCCGATGGATGGCAGCTACGGCCCGCCCGCCAAGCGGCACGATGGGGACATGTACAGCGTCCCGTACAGCGCCGGGCAGGCGCAGACGCAGCAGCAGCTGCCTCCAGCACAGACTCAGCAACCGAGCCAGCAGCAAGCTGCGCAGCCGTCTCCACAGCAGGACCTGTATAACCAGTATGGGAGCACGTACCCCGCCGCTGACCGCCGATCTGCCGGAGGGCCGCAGAACCAGTTCCCATTCCAATTTGGCAGAGACAGGGTCTCGGCTCCTCCGGGCTCCAATGCTCAGCAAAACATGCCTCCTCAGATGATGGCTGGGCCCATCCAGCCTGCTCCAGAGGGCCCGCAGCAAGGCGCCATGTGGCAGGGGCGCAGCGAAATAGGGTACACCTACCCGAACCGGCAGAGCACCGGCTCTGCGCCCCAGGGGCCCGCTTATCACGGAGTGACTCGAACAGATGACATTCTGCATTCAGAACAGAGGGTCAACCACGAGGGACCATGGCCTTCCCACGGGAACCGGCAACCTCCTTACGGCCCCTCTGCCCCCGTGCCCCCAATGACCAGGCCCCCTCAGTCCAACTATCAGACCCCTCCTAGCATGCAGAATCACATTCCTCAGGTATCCAGCCCAGCACCTCTGCCCAGACCTCTGGAGAATCGCACTTCTCCCAGTAAATCTCCATTCCTGCACTCGGGGATGAAAATGCAGAAGGCAGGACCGCCGGTCCCTGCCTCGCATATCGCACCAGCAGCTGTACAGCCCCCCATGATCCGACGAGACATCACCTTCCCTCCGGGATCAGTGGAAGCGACGCAACCCGTATTAAAGCAGAGGAGGCGGCTGACAGCAAAAGATATCGGTAAGAGGAAACTCCTGCTTTTCTGCTTGCGCCCATCAAGAGGGTGGGTGTTGCTGTTACTCTTCGGTACAGCACTGCCAAGTGGAAGGCTAGCTTTGTAAGAAGCGTACCTTCCCAGGCTGGTTGCGCTATCAGGTGTATGATGTTGTGTTCAGCATTGTCTGCACTGAGATTGCTTTTGCATGCAGTCTGTACAACGTCTTTGTAGGACCAGAAAGCAGTATCAAGTATCTCCTTCTCGTTTTTAAACTCCAGGAGCTGGAAGTATCGTGTGTTTATGTTACAGGAACTCCTGAAGCCTGGAGAGTGATGATGTCTCTGAAGTCTGGGCTGCTAGCTGAAAGTACGTGGGCCTTAGATACCATAAACATCCTGCTCTATGATGACAACAGCATAATGACCTTCAACCTCAGCCAGGTGGGTGCAGATGCTCTCTGATGCAGGTCTTTGAAGTGCTAATTTTGTACAGTTTTCTGTCAGCGAGCAAAAAGTGGCTTGTGCCCTCCTAGGGCCAAACTCCCAGGTGTCCCTGTGCCTGTGGAGCATGCCAGGTCTGAGGAGTGCACCGGCTCTGGGGAGCTGCACGCTGATTACTCACTGACCCACGTGTTTACATTTTGTTAGTGTGCAAGTGCATGCTCTCCCCTGTCTGCTGGGATGTATTGCCTCTGACACTGAGAGGGAATAACGCTGGGGAGGCCAAAACGGGCTTTGCGGCGAGGGCACTGCGGAGGGCTGAAGGCTGCTTGCACATCCTGGTGCTGGTGGCGTTCGCCTCCAGCTCTGTCCTTCCCTGTGGGTCAGCGTGCAGCGGGACTTGGCTGCCAGCCTCAGGGAGCCAGCGTGCCTCCGTTAGTTGCCACATGCCCGCACGGCTGCTGTACTGTTACACAGTCCCGTGAAGGCTGTTTTGCTTAGCACTGCGCTGCTCCTTCCTGTGCACTAATCAGGGAGGAGATAAAACCAAGAGCACGTGTGTTTGCACAGGTAGGAGTGTGTGGATGGGGCTGGTTGGTTGCTGACAGTCAGTGGCTGGTTTCCCATTGTTTCTTTTCTCAGAGGACAGAAAGCTCTTCTGCAGTTTATTGCCAGCATGAAGAGCTCCCATTAATTAACAGCACTGCTTAAGTTCTTTGCCCTTTATGCACTGCTTTCCCAGTTGCTCATTTGGCCTAAGTTGTTTTATGACCACTGTTCCTTCCTTCCCCTCCCGTTTTTCTCCTCCCTCGTAGCTGCCAGGCTTGCTGGAACTCCTGGTGGAGTATTTCCGGCGCTGCCTGATCGAGATCTTTGGAATTCTGAAGGAATACGAGGTGGGAGACCCAGGGCAAAGAACACTATTAGATCCCCAAAGGTTCTGCAGATCTTCAGCTTCCTCTCATGAAGAAGGGGAGGAGGAGGATGAACTACAGAGCATGAACTGTGAGGATGAAGACGATGACGAGGAAGAGGAGGAGGCTGCGTTTTCGAGCAAGGACAAAGCACCTCTAGAGTGCAACGAGGAGAAACTAGTCAGTAAATTTGACAAGCTTCCAATTAAGATCGTGCAGAAAAATGACCCCTTTGTGGTAGATTATTCAGACAAGCTGGGGCGAGTGCAGGAGTTCGACAGCGGGCTGCTGCACTGGCGGATCGGCGGCGGAGACACCACTGAGCACATCCAGACCCACTTTGAGAGCAAGATGGAGCTACCTATGATTCACAAACGAGCTTCCTGCAACTCTGGCTCGAGGAAACGTTCAGCGGCCGAGAGCAACCCAAGCACTAGGGAAGGAGAGGCTCCTCCATCCGACAGCTCCTCGGAGAAGAGGATAACCGCCACCATGGACGACATGCTTTCAGCACGTCCGGGCTCCCTGTCGGGGGAGGAGGAAGAGGTCAAAGCTTCAGAAACAGAGAATGAAAGCAAGTTTCCGTTCGGCATTAGTCCAGCTCAGAGCCACAGAAATATAAAAATCCTGGAGGATGAACCTCACAGTAAAGACGAGACGCCCCTCTGCACCATCCAAGACTGGCAGGACTCTCTGGCGAAGCGCTGCATCTGTGTCTCCAACATCGTCAGGAGTTTATCCTTTGTGCCAGGCAATGACTTTGAAATGTCCAAACATCCCGGGCTGCTGCTGATTCTGGGGAAACTGATTCTCTTACACCACAAGCATCCAGAACGCAAACAGGCACCCCTGACCTACGAGAAGGAGGAAGAGCAGGACCAAGGGGTAAGCTGCAACAAGGTGGAGTGGTGGTGGGACTGCTTGGAGGTGCTGCGTGAAAATACGCTGGTCACGCTGGCCAACATTTCTGGCCAGCTGGACCTCTCCCCTTACCCAGAGAGCATCTGTTTGCCTATCCTGGACGGACTCCTCCACTGGGCAGTGTGTCCATCCGCAGAGGCCCAGGATCCCTTTCCAACACTGGGGCCGAATGCGGTCCTCTCCCCTCAGAGACTGGTTTTGGAAACACTCAGCAAACTCAGCATCCAGGACAACAATGTGGATTTGATTCTCGCAACTCCCCCTTTCAGTCGCTTGGAGAAGCTGTACAGCACCCTTGTGCGTTTCCTTAGTGACAGAAAGAACCCGGTGTGTCGGGAGATGGCTGTGGTACTACTGGCCAACTTGGCACAGGGGGACAGCCTGGCAGCAAGAGCGATTGCTGTGCAGAAGGGCAGCATTGGCAACTTGCTGGGCTTCTTGGAGGACAGCCTGGCCGCCACGCAGTTCCAGCAGAGCCAGGCCGGCATGATGCACATGCAGAACCCACCCTTTGAGTCGACGAGCGTGGACATGATGCGCCGAGCCGCTCGGGCGCTGCTCGCCCTGGCCAAGGTGGACGAGAACCACTCGGAGTTCACGTTATACGAGTCGCGGCTGTTGGACATCTCCGTGTCGCCTTTGATGAACTCTTTGGTTTCACAAGTGATTTGTGATGTACTATTTTTAATTGGCCAGTCATGACAGCTGTGGGATCCGAGACCCTGTGTGCGTGTGCGTGAGTGGAGAACTTAGAAACTGACTGTTGCCCTTTATTTATGCAAAACCACCTCAGAATCCACTGTCTGCCCTGCGCTGTCCTGCTTCTCCCTTGGGGAAAGATGTCCCCATTCCCTTTCCCCTTCCCCTGCCCTTCAAATTTGTCCTGAATCCCTTATTAAAGGAGACAAAGTTCTGTCTACATGGAAGACTTTTTTTTTTTATTTTAACCAAAGTTACTGTCGTTTACAGTGAGTTTGGGGAAAACGACTTGCCGTGTTATCACATTGACAGGCACCACTTTCATAACTGTTTTTAATGGTAAACTCTGAAGGACACAAGTGACTGCTGAACTCTGTGTGGTTTATCGTTGTACATTCACAATCTTGCAGGAACCAAGAAGTTACCAGTTGTGAACAGACCTTGTCCAAGGGAGGCCTGTGCAGTAGCGTGTAGGACTTCATGTACTGTACACCTTAAACTGTAAACATACTGTAATAATGTCTCACATGGAAAAAAAAAACGCTGGATCAGCAGCAAGCTGTAGTTTTTAAAAATGTTTTTAGTTAATGTTGAGGAGAAAAAAGGCTTTTCCCCCAAAGTATCATGTGTGAACCTACAACACCCTGACCTCTTTCTCTCTTCCTCCTTGATTGTATGAATAACCCTGAGATCACCTCTTAGAACTGGTTTTAACCTTTAGCCGCAGCACGAACGCTGCCACGTGTGTATATATATATGACGTTGTACATTGCACATACCCTAAGATTCCCTGCAGTTTTGTCCCCCTTTCCCTTCCCCTTTATAGTATGACGAGTTAACGAGTTGATGACCTGCAAAAGCGAGACACAATTATTTAATCTCTTGCCAGACATCCCTCCCTGGAGGATGCTGTACAGGTCTCTGTGTATAAAGTCATTGCTGTCTCAGCAGCCAATCAACTTATAGTTTATTTTTCCTGTTTTTGTTTTCTTTCTAATCGAGGTGTGAAAAAGTTCTAGGTTCAGTTGAAGTTCCTGATGAAGAAACACAATTGAGATTTTTCAGTGATGACTTCTGCATATTTGTATTTCAGACGATGTAGCTAAAAACTTGATGTAAATTCCTCCCTTTTTTCCTTTTTTGGCTTAATGAATATCATTTATTCAGTATGAAATCTTTATACTATATGTTCCACGTGTTAAGAATAAATGTACATTAAATCTTGGTAAGATGTTTGTAAGGGTTTTTTTTATTGGCAGAGTGGGGAGCTGGCCCCAGTGCTGCCAGGCCCCGTAGGTGCAGCGTTGCAGGTCAGCTCTGCCGCCACCCAGCACCGAGGCCTCGGAGCTCCAGGACAGCGGCGGTGCGGGTAGCAGGGGCCTGCCTGGCTCTGAGGCCCCGATGCTGCGTGGTCCGGCTTTCTGTTCTCTGCTTGGCTGTGTCGCTCCAGGAGCGCGATTAGCAGCGAGAGGTGAAGCTCTGGCAGTGAGGGATGGACGCTTAGTTCTTAGGGTGAAGAAGGATGTTGCTCAGAAGGGAGGCAGCTCCCTGTCAGCTCTCTGAAATGGAAACTTTTCTTTCCCCTTGGTTTTTCACGTTTCCTTGGAACTGTGTTGTGGAGGCTGTCTTCCTCAAAGGACGGGGTTTTCCGGCGTACAGAGAGAGCTTGTGATGCCCTTCGGCAAACGGCCAGAGTTCAGGCTCTTCGTGTGGAAATCTGCACGTTTTCTTGGGTTAGTAAATGGATATTTTATGTAGCCCGAAGCTTTATCTTCAAATGATAGTAGCAGCAGGATGACTAGAATTGCGCTGAGCTCACTTAAGCAAAGGAGTCAGTTGAAGGAGAGGCTTTTCTGTAGGCAGACATCATTGCTGGGCAGAAGGCTGCCTCTTCCCTGCCCCCTCGTCCTCTGCTGTGAAGCTCTCGGTTCCCAGAGCCCTTAGCTGGATTCCTGAAACCGCAGATTTCTGGGAGCAGTTGTGCCAGAAGCATTCTGAAATGTGTATCAGCTGGAGGTGCAGGAACTCTTCCTCCTCTTGCCTGCCTGGGGAAAGGGGAATCCTTAAAATGAATTTCTTGAGAGGAAAGGAATGATGCTGAGCTTCCTTGGCTTTGCTGAATAGAAAAAGTTGTGAGATAAGAATTCTGTTGGACTCTGCTGATCTGTGACATGGTTGTTGATTGAAAACCTGATAATGTAGTTGTGTGTTCCAGGAGCTTTGTTTAATCTGATTGGATTAATGTAACACCCCCCCCTCCCCCCTTTTTTTTTTCCCCCAAAAAACAGGACCTCAGCGGCAGGGCTGAAGAAGCTAACGTTAGCAGCTTTTGTACAGCCCCTGTTCGCATTGTGGAGCATTTAATCATGAGGGAATGGTACGTCTGGGAGGGAGGGAAGCGGCGTGTGGTGTGCCAACCTCTGCCCGTTCCGGCTGCGTTCACACAACCGCTGACCGGGGGGGATCCTTCTGCCCCCCCAGCGCTTGCATGCGTGCCGACACACTTATCTCCTGCGCTTCCGAACTGGCTAAAGCAACATGCGTGAGAAATGAGTGAAAGGAGAACACGCGGTGCTCACAGTTTGTAATTAGGGACGATTTCGAGAGCCTCGCCTGATCTAAACCCCGACTTGGCCGCACAGAACGCAAAACCCTCCGTGCGCTGACCGGTCCGCGCCCAAAGCTTTCCGCCAGCGCCCTCGGAACGCCGCTCCGCGACCCGGGCAGCTCCACCGCGTCCAGCAAGGACGAAAACTCGGGTTCTGCCCCGCTCTGAGGGAGCCGGCTCCCTCCCCTCTTCCACATCGCTCCTGGGCCCGGGCCGAGGGCCGCCGCCGCCGCCCGCCCTTAACAAAGATGGCGCCGCCCCTCCCGCCTTCCCCCCCCCATCGCCACGTGACAGCTGCGGGCCGGCATCGCGCGCAGCGCAGGAAGGGGCGCGGCCGGAAGC